>ML812310.1:147718-167169 GCA_009831015.1 Picea engelmannii
TAAAGACTCAAGAGATTCCCAACGACCCTTTCATGTTCCATCTTCCGGCTCAATGAATCCACCATAATGATGAAGAGTAGAGGAGAGGGGGGGCACCCTTAACGTAGGTCCTTGCTAATTTGGAAGAAATAAGACAACCACCCATTGACAAGAGGTGCAATCCAAGGGGTGGTAATACATGAAACCGCCTACTTGATGAAATTAGGAGTGAATCCAAACCTCTCTAGAAATTGAAAAAAAATTAATGTCTTACATGATCAAATGCGTTAGCCATGTCTAACTTAATAACTATTGGGTATGTGTTATATTCTTTGTATGATTGGTCCCATGTTTTGTACAGTGATATGTGAGACTCAAGGGGTATGGGAGGGCCCATGCACACCCCCCCCGCCCCCCTTGTAAGGGGTTTTGGGGGCAACATCCCCTCCCAAAAAAAGTTGGTGACTTTTTTGTGTTTGTTTTTGGCAATTTTTTGCATTTGTTTTTGGTGGTTTTTCAACACACGATTTGCGTCGATGGTCTTCTAATTCTGGTTAAGGAAATATGGCTATTGACTAATCCAGGTCAATGGATTAGGGGTTTGGATGCTGTGGGATCCTATATGTATTGTAAACAATGAAGAGTATGATGAATAGAATATTAGAGGTGTGGCTTTAAACATGTTGTTGGTTTTTCCTGTTTGGGTTTCCAAGGTAAAAATCTTTGTGTAATGTGTGTGTGTGTGTGTCATTGTAAATTTTCTATTTTATTTAGAATATATTTGTAGTAATTAATTGTACAAGGTTAAAATCTACATTTGGTATCCAAACAATTATTGGCTTTAGGGGGATGACTTTGTGGTCAAGGGTTTGGCTCAAGTCTGTGATAATCCTTGTTATAGTGGCAGATCCGTGGTATTGATTCTTCAGGTGGAAAGAATTGGCAAGTCATTCGAAAATAGAGATCGAGAAATTTAATGGGCAAAGTTTTGAGTTGTGGAAGCTCAATATGGAAGATCTTTTGTTGGACAAAGATCAATGGATCGTTGTGGATCCAGGCACTGCACCTATAGGAACATCAACAAAAGACTGGAAAAAGATGGATTGAATGGTGAAGATCACAATCCAGTTGTGTCTCTCATATTTAGTATTACCAAAAGTGTCAGGGGAAGCTACAACCAAGGCATTATGAGATAAGTTATGGGCTTTGTATTAGTCAAATTCCCTGGTAAACAAATTGTTCCTATATAAGAAGTTGTACAACCTGAGGATGAAAGATGGAGACTTAGTGACAGAGCATCTGAATGCCTTCAATACAATGGTAAGTCAGTTATTATTTGTTGATATCAAGATTTACAATGAACACAAGTGTATCAATTTATTGTGTTGTTTACTAGACTCGTGGGGAATTCTAGTTGTGGCCATAGGTAGTAATACAACTACTTTAAGTTTTGATGATGTAGTCTCATCCTTGTTGTTAAAGGAGATGAGATAGAAGAACATGGAGGGACAGAGCACATATGCATTATTTGCAAGAGGACACTCCCAAGAAAGAAATTGGTCTAGGTCCTCAAGTGGGAGATCTAAACCTAAGGGTAGATATAAATCTCCCAGGTTGTTTGTAAAGGTATCTGGAGATGTGGAAAAAAAGGGCACCACAAGAAGCAATGTAGATCCAAAAGTGTTGAGAGAGGGAAGGGATCTAAAGATGCTCCTTCTATAGAAGCAAAAACCTTCACAGAAGAAGGAGGGGATGTGTACCTGGCTTCTTCAAGCACACATCTAGATCATGAGGTATGGTTGGTCGAATCAGGTGCATCCTTTTGATATGACTCCCCACAGTGAGTGGTTTTGTGAATATGAAAGGTATGATGGAGGTGATGTTTTTCTAGGTGATGACTTGACAACCAAAATCATAGAACGACGAAAATTCAAGTTTAAGCTCATGGATGGAAGGATTAGAACATTCCTTGGTCTTCTGCACATCCCAAGATTGGCCAAAAATTTGATTTTTGTAAGAAAAATGGATGATGCAAGGGTAAAAACAGTGTTTGAGAAAGAAACATGCAGGATGGTTCGAGGATCAATGGTGTTGTTGAAGGGAGTTTGGTTTGGAACTTTGTATAAGTTGCAAGGAAGCACTATTAGTGATGGGTGTAATAGTTTCGTTGTTCTTGAGATTGGATCTGAAGAAAGAAAAACTCCTATAGTCTCTGGAGAAAATACTATATTGTGGCATCAAATACTGGGGCATATTGGAGAGAAGGGCCTTCAACTACTACATGGTAAAGGTATGGTTGAAGTTATGTCTAAATGCTCTTTGGATTTTGATATACGTGAACATTGTGTATATGGGAGGCAGAATTGGGTAAGATTCCCCTCTAGTGCATCGAGGGCAGAGGAATTTTACAGTTCATGCACAATGATGTGTTTGGATCTATGTCGATTCCATCACTGGGAAAATCTATGTACTATGTCTCATTTATAGATGGCTTCTCAAGGAATACATGAATATAGTTCCTTAGGAAGAAATCTGAAGTCTTTGACAGGTTTAAAGATTTTAAGGCCCTTGTGGAGAATCAAATAGAGAAACGAATTAAGGTGGTGAGGATGGATAATGGTGGAGAGTTATGCGTAAACGAATTTGAAGAATTCTATAAGAAGTGGAGCATATCAAGGCATAAGACTACTCCATATACACCTCAACAAATTGGAGTTGCAAAAAGGATGAACATGACATTGATGGAAAAATCGAGGTGCATGCTTAGTGGTGCTAGGTTAGGACGAGAATTCTGGGCAGAGGTAGTGAGTATTGCATGTTACCTGGTCAATCAGTCAACCTCATCAACATTGGATGAAAATACTCCACACAAGTTATGGATTGGTAAGAAACCCTCTCTCACACATCAGGGTATTTGGTTGTGATGCCTATGTTCATGTTCCAAAAGAAAACAAGAGTAAGATAGATAAAAGGTTGAAAATTGTATCCTTATTGGGTATAAAGATGGTCTGAAAGATTATAAGCTTTGGAACCCAAAAAATAAGAAGGTTGTGTATAGCCGAGATGCGGTATTTAGAGAAATCAAAGATGTTGTCAAATAGGAAGTCCTACCAAGGAAGGAAGAACTAGAGAAAATAGAGTTTGAGTTGAAGGATGATGAATCAGAGTCTACAGAAGAATAGGAATAAGAAGAAGAAGATCCTCATACTCCAGTATTGAGGAGATTGGTTCAGGAAAGAAGGAAACCAAAAATATATACTCCACCTTATTTTCATTCAATTTTTGCTTTATCTATTATTGATGATGATCCTAGAACTGTTAGAGAGGCAGTGGATTCAAAGGATGAAAAACTATGCAAAAAGGCCATGGTTGAAGAAATGGCAGCCTTGGACAAGAATGAGGCTTGGGATCTAGCGAAGTTTCCCACTGGAAGAAATCCCATTGGCAACAAATGGGTGTTTAAGAAGATGTTGAATGAAACATGCAAAGTGGAGAAATACAAAGCTTAGTTAGTAACAAAAGGTTATTCCTAAGAAGAGGGAATTGACTTTGGTGAAATTTTTTCTCTTGTTGCCAAGTTAACTTCTATTAGATTTATATTATTCGTTGATGCTACATTTTATTTTGAGGTAGAACAGATGGATGTGAAGACAACATTCCTACATGGGGATCTAAAAGAAAAAATCTACATGAAGCAACTAGAAGGCTTTGTTGTGAAGGGGAAGAAAGAGCTAGTATGTAGGCTGAAAAAGTCCATGTATGGGTTAAAGCAATCACCAAGGATGTGGTATCAAAAAATTGATACTTATATGTTGGGACTTGGCTTCCCAAGGAGCAAAGTAGATCACTATGTGTATTTCGAATTAATTGGTGATCATCTTATTTATTTGGTCTTGTATGTGGATGATATGTTGTTGATAAGAAACAACAAGGAGATTATCCAGGATGTGAAAACAAAGTTGTCCTCTAAATCTGACATGAAAGATCTTGGTGTTGCAAATTTAATTATGGGCATGAAAATTAAAAGAGATTGGGCAAACATGAAACTATGGTTAAATCAGAGGAAATATGTAGGTGTAAAGTTATCTACAGATCAGTGTCCCAAGACGCAAGAACAGGAAGAGGACATGTTCCATATTCCATATGCGAGTGCAATTGGTAGTTTGATGTATGCAATGGTCTGTACTAGACTGAACATTGCACATACAGTGGGAGTTTTGAGTAGGTATATGTCAAAACCAAGGAAGGAGCATTGGACAACAGTAAATAGGGTTTTCAGGTATTTGCATGGCACTACTAGTTATGGATTATGCTACCAAGGAAGGCCAAGATTGAACAGACACAAGTTTGTTGATGCATACTGGGATAGAGATCTGGATCGTAGAGGATATACAAGTGGGTATATGTTTAACCTATTTGGAGGAGCAATCAGTTGGATGAGAAAAAGATAGTTTGCAGTAGCACTCTTGACTACAAAAGTTGAATACAAGGCAACTACTCATGTAAAAAAGGAAGTAGTATGGTTATAGAGATTTTGTTCAAGTATTGGGTTGGTACAACAAGTTGTAAGGATTGATTGTGATGGTCAAAGTACAATCTTCATGCCGAAGAACCCGACTTATCATTCAAAGATAAAGCATATTGATGTTCGGTATCACTTTGTGAGAGACATGGTTGAAGACAAGAAGGTGTTGTTGATGAAGGTGGACACTTTGGAGAATGTTGCAGATTCATTAATAAAATATGTGAGCACTGAGAAGTTCTCTTGGTGTAGAGGATCTATGGGCATTTATGCCATGTATTGTTGACTATGTAATCCTGCAACCCCCTATATGCAAAGAAAACAACAAGTGGGAGAATGTTGGGTATGTGTTATACCGCCCCCCAAAAAAAATTGACGGCTTTTTTGCATTCATTTTTGGCGGTTTTTTGACACATGGTTTGCACCAATGGTTTTCTAATTCCAATTAAGGAAATAGGGATACTGACTAATCTGGGTCAATGTATTAGGGGTTTGGATGCCACCGGATCATATACATATATTGTATTGTAAACAATGAAGAATATGATGGATAGAAGATTAGAGGTGCGACTCTAAGCAAGTTGTTGGTTTTCCCAATTTGGGTTTCCAGGGTAAAAATCTCTATATAATGTATGTGTATCATTATATCTTTTCTGTTTTATTAAGAATCTATTTGCAGTAATTAATTGTACAAGGTTAAAATCTACAATAGCCATACCTTTCCCTTTGGCTGAAACGCTTAAATGTATAACTTGCTACACTAACACAATATTATCAATGATTTGCCTATCATGCATAAAACCGCCCTGGTTTGTTGAGATGATTTTGGTTAGAACTTTCTTTAAACAAACATCTTTAATTTTAGTTAAAATTTTGTATAAGGAATTGCATAACAATATAGGCCTAAATCTTGCAAAAGAAGATGGATTAACTTCCTTTGGTATTAATGCTAAGAAAGAGGAATTAGTGTTACCCACTAATCTTAGAGATTGATGAGAGTAATGCAACATCCTTTTTAGAGTATACTTGATTAGATCCCAATAATGCCTATAAAAGAATACGGAAAGCCCATTGGGCCCTAGGGATTTATCCTGACCTAGGATCCAGATTGTAGCAAATATTTCATCTTCAGATATGGGCTGAATCAATTCCAAGTTATCCTCCAAAGTGACGATGCGTGGAATGAAATCCAACATTGATTCCACATTTCTTGGCTCTACCTCTTCTTCCTGAGAATATAAAGAAACAAAATGTTGTCTATCACTTTGATGCCATAAAAGTATACAAATCTTGTGCCATCCTCTAGCATTATGTCTGGCATATTGTTCCCGGATAGTCGAGCATGGGTTTGCTTATGATTTTTTTTTGTATTTTTGTGTTGGATTTTCAATGAGCTATGGCTCATGTATTCTTTTAATTTTTCTGTTAACAATTACTTGAACCATAACTACTGCAACAAACCAAGATCACAAGAAAAATAACCATGCACAAGTACACAAGAAGTATTCCAGGAAACCCTTCTCAACAAGGGAAGAAAACCCAACCAATCCTTTGCTATATTCCTCAAGAGAAAGACTTCCCACACCATCACCAAATCTAGCACACAAGAGGGCATTGTAATTCTCATAATTTCATACCACAACTTTTGAAATCATGAGATGACACAATGATAAGTGTGTTTCCTCAATGGGGATTCAACTTTATTTATATAAGAATTGTCACATCAAATGATATGTCTTTTGGCACAATAGGGTCGACCTCAATAACTCAAAATATAATTAATAATTACAATATTAATTATCTTTTACATTAATTATCTTTTACATTAAGGTGGGGCCGACCTATACCCTTTACATTACAAATAGGGTTATAGGTAAGTCTGGATCTTCAGCCACTAGGGGCACATCCATAGGGATGTCCATATCTCTATCTCACTACGTCTCACAGGAGAACCACACTCACTAGGATTACGTTCACCTGTGCTCATCCACAGGCACGTCCACTCAATAGATCTTCTTTCCCATTGCATTGCATAGGAGAGTCATCTGGAGTTCATCACCTCAACTCTCTACTCAGAGGAGGCTAATACATCATCTTCATCTCTGTCTCATGACAATGCACCCAACTCTATGGGAATTCACACGTTCACCTTGTGCTCAGCCACATGCACATCCAACTCAACAGATCTCCTTTCTCACTGCGTTACACAGGACAATCATCTGGAGTTCTTCTCAACTCTCTATAAGGAGGAGGCCATCTCTACGTTCCAGATCTGTCTCAGTTAAGAACCACACACCCCTCTCAAGGGCTCTCTCTCAGGTTTGTGTTCTGGAGAATGTCTCACGTAGCTGTAATCATCAACACTCCCTCTCAAATAGGGAGGCATTCTTCATCAAGCTAAGTCTCACACGGAAGTACTTCAAACTTTGTCTTGGCTATAGTCATCAACACTCCCTCTCAACTAAGGAGTTATTCTTCACCAAGCCAATTTGGTGAAGATGTCTGCAATTTGCTCATGTGTAGGAAGGTACAACACGTGTGTTATTTTCCTCTGCATCATGTCTCTCAAAAATGATATTTTATCTCAACATGTTTCAATCTGTCATGAAACACAGGGTTCTCAAAGAGCTTCAAACACAGCTCTGGTTATCATCAAAGAATCCATCTCATGATCAAGTAAATATGTCAGAAGCTTTTGAAGCCACACTGCTTCGCACACTCAATGCTATATACTCTGCTTCTGTGGTACTCAAGGCCAACAAGCCTTGTTTCCTGTTGCACGAGGAAATCATGGAAAACTTCACGGTAAAACAACATCCAGATGTGCTCTTCTGGTCCACTATACTCTCTGCTCAATCTGTATCGGCATATCCCTGCAAGCTCAAGTTCTCACTGGAGGCATATCTTAGGCCATATCCAACTGTGTCTCGTATATATCTCAGTACATGCTTTACTGCTATCCAGTGAGTCTGTCTCAGCTGACTCATGGATTGACTAAGCACATTTACTGCATAGCATATATCAGGTCTGGTCTTAACCAGATACATCAATGATCCAATCAAATGTGGATCAATCTCGTCTGAATCATCATCATTTATTTTTCGTCAAATCCATCAACATCGGTGTAGACATGGATTTGCATTATGTAATACTGAACTTCTTTAATATCCCCACTGTATGTTTTCCTTGACTTAGGAAAAGTCTCATTGGCCCTCTATCATACTTCTTGTCCCAAGAAGTAGTGCATCATACCTAGATCCTTCATCTCATAATCAGAAGTCAAGGCTTGCTTGTAACAACACGACTTCTTGAACAAGTCATCAAAATTAGGCTCTCGTCACCAATAATGTAATAGTATAGGTTTGGATCAACAACACTCCTGCTGAAACCCAAACTTCACCAGGGATCCATCTATCTGATGTAGTTTCCAACTCATGGATGGTAGTACAGATGGGAGTGCATTGGGCTACTAGATCAATATGTCTCATCATAGTTCACTCCCTCTGCTTGTGAGAATCCTCTGACTACAAGTCTTGTTTTGTATTTCTCGACACTTCCATCAGCTGCATGTTTTTCTACCTCTTGCAGAGTTTATCAAGTCTAGACATGCCCTTTTATGGCCTACTACAATGTCCCTGGGAATATCAACTAGAACAAATAGGTCAACTGTATCAATGGCTATCTCCCTCTAGACTATTGAAGAGGAAGAAGGTATTGTCTCTCTTTCTCAATTAGTTTGACTCCTTATGAGTTAAGTAACTCCCTCTGAAGTCTGAAGGATAAGCATTTTCCTTTGATGTTAACCTACCTGGAACAAGAAAACAAACAAAAGGAAACAAGACAAGAATATCTCCTAGAAGAGATTCATGAGTGCATCTCTAGGATCAAAAAATTTGTTGTCACAGCTACAACACCTACTTGTAATGTAGCAACTTTAGAAATGTAGGTTAGAGGCATGCTAATTTAAAACAATCAAACATGGAGTCTTCACTTCTAGTGTGTTGTTTTTCTGAATGCACCGAGACTTCTCCGGGTCCATGATTGCACCAAGAGTTCCTTCCTCCTGCAAGTACCCTTATGACAATGATGCAGGTAATATATATATATATACAAGTGCATACCTAAGAATGTACACCAATGGAGGTTCTGTTTGTTTGTCAATGTCATGATGATTAGTGACATTCCTCGCTTGTTTGTCTTGTAGCCACCTATAACATAAAAGTCTTTGACGAAGTCTGCATCAACCTTTTGTCCTATCATTCTGGATGCATCGTGTATGGTTGCTTGATAAACCTTTTCTAATGGTAGATTACCAACATATGTCTTACCAGAGATGTATGCATTTACATGAATTCCTTCATTTCGATGCTCAAGCATGACTTCCACTTTTGTTGCCGAGAGGATATCCCTTTGAGTGTTCACTTCATCATTGTTGAGAAGGATATAGTCAACATCATTGGCTGATGTTGAATCTCATACACTGATGTTGGCTTCAGGATTCAACTTGCTTTGATCATCAATTCTTAAATAGTTCTCTTCAATTCCGCAAGGAATGTTTATGTTTGGAATTTGCATCTTTCCTAGGAGAAACTGTAGAGATCTGTGTCTGTAAACCACCATTTCCCACAACTGATGTAGGTGCATGGTCAACTAATTTGTTGTCATGATGTTGCATGGCTGAAGATGCCATCATTCCTTCAACTTTTGCTCTGCATGCCAATTTTGGCATACTAGTAACCGATGTCTTAGACTCCTCTACCAAAAAAACATTTATATCTTTTTTGTTTTTGTTTTGATGAGAATTCACATTGTCCGGATACATTATCATTGTTCAAGACTTAATTATAGAAATGGCTACAGGATTTCCATATTACATGCTAGACTAGTGACCTTTGGAGGGGAGGATCCACCTTATTCTTCTCAGTGCACCCCAACATGTTGAATGCTTAACTAGCGGTGGTATCAATGTAGAAATATCGAGTATTCAGATTACCAAGCCTTAATAAATACCCTGAATATTCAATGGGTTATGACAAAGGATATTGACCTCGGACCAGAACTGAAACAAGTCCATTAACAAGGACTCAAGCTGGTAGCTCTGTTATTGGCTCTTGAATGGGAACTGGATCCGCCCAAAGGGAAACTGGTTCTCGATCTAAATCTTAATTGTATATTGTTGTGTTGACTACTTTATCCCATAGGTACCTTAGTACTACCTTTGATTAGAGCATGCACCTAACCATCTCAATCAAGGTTCAAATTTGTTCTCTGTCACTACATTCTACTATGGTGTGCAAGTAGTTGAAAATTGATGCCTTTTTAAAACAAAACAACCCTTCCCCTTTTTCAAAGCACCTAATACAGTCTTGTAGTTGGTATGCTGAGCTTCAGACTGTCCGGACTTCCTAATACAATCCTGTGGCTGGTATGCTGAGCCTCTCCTAGGCAACAAATACCTTTTCTAGTAGGCCAAGTTACCAAGGAACAAGTGGCAGTCTTTCCATGCTGTCTCGGAAGCTTTAAACAAGGTTCAGTTTAGGCCCACGACCAGTTTTAGGGAGGGTTACCACAGGGTGTTAAGTAGGGTTCAACCCTTTCCTTTTATTATGGACCTGCCGAGTTTAGTGCGACAGCCTTAGAGGATCCCCATAGTAGTCTGAGTTCCTTCCTTCTTCCATTTTTAGGGGGTCCAAACTTTCTCCTAGGATCCGACCTCTTTCCATACACCTTGGCTTCTTGTTCAAGGGTTGAATTTCACCACAGAAGGGAGATCCAACTCTCTTCATTTACCACATAAAATTAATTTAGGTCCGGCCTCATCTCTTCATACCTACAACAGAATTTTGGCAGCCCTTTACCTTCAATGTGCAATGATTTTCTTCAAGCCTGCTCTGAAACCATGTTGGATTTTCAATGAGCTATGGCTCATGTATTCTTTTAAATTTTCTGTTAACAATTGCTTGAACCATAACTACTGCAACAAACCAAGATCACAAGAAGAATAACCATGCACAAGTACACAAGAAGTATCCTAGGAAACCCTTCTCAACAAGGGAAGAAAACCCAACCAATCCTTCGTTATATTCCTCATGAGAAAGAATTCCCACACCATCACCAAATCTAGCACACAAGAAGGTGCTGTAATTCTCATAATTTCAAACCACAACTTATGAAATCATGAGACGACACAATGATAAGTGTGTTTCCTCAATGGGGATTCACCTTTATTTATATAAGACTTGTCACATCAAATGATCTGTCTTTTGGAACAATAGGGCCGACCTCAATAACTCAAAATATAATTAATAATTACCATATTAAATATCTTTTATATTAATTATCTTTTACATTAAGGTGGGGCCGACCTACACCCTTTACATTACAAATAGGGTTACAGGTAAGTCTGACTCTTGAACAATATAGCAAGGGATCTCATACACCCACTAGTGATCAACCACTAGGGGCACATCCATAGGGATGTCCATATCTACATCTCACCGCATCTCACAGGAGAACCACACTCACTAGTGCTCAACCACTAGGATTGCGTTCACTTGTGCTCATCCACAGGCACGTCCACTCAACAGATCTTCTTTCCCACTGCATTACACAGGAGAGTCATTTGGAGTTCATCATCTCAACTCTCTGCTCAGAGGAGGCTAATACAACATCTTCATCTCTGTCTCATGACGATGCACCCAACTCTATGGGAATTCACACGTTCACCTTATGCTCAGCCACATACACGTCCAACTCAACAGATCTCCTTTCTCACTGCGTTACACAGGATAATCATCTGGAGTTTTTCTCAACTCTCTGTAAGGAGGAGGACATCTCTACGTTCCAACTCCGTCTCAGATAGGAACCACACACCCCTCTCAAGGGCTCTCTCTTAGGTTTGTGTTCTAGAGAATGTCTCACACAACTGTAATCATCAACATTTTGTCACCCACTTTGAGCCATAAACTAGGAGATTTGAGGCACCATAATTCCTTCTCCCGCCTCAACATTCTTTGAAATTGGGTTTGAAGTTGTAGTTCTTCTTGCTGCAAACTATATGTGAATTTATTATCCTCCAAATCTTTTTGAAATCTTTCCAACTTATTCTTGATTTCTTCTTTTTCCTTGGATGGAAGGTTGTAAGAAACTTTAACCCATTGTTTGAGTGATTGCTTTACCATCTTGAGATTTTGCTTCCATATAAAAACATGGGTACCTAGAATCCAATTGTTCCATGTAGCTTTCACCAACACATCCATTTCTTGAAAATTGAACCACAAAGGGTTGAATCTAAAAGGTAAAGGGGCATAGTTAGGGACCTTTTGGAGATGGAGGGAAATCAACTTATGGTTAGAAACAAGGGAGGGGAGAATAAAGGAACTCAAAGTTGAGTCTTGTGAAAAGAAGTCACTATGTACCAAAAAACGATCAAGCCGAGCAACGATGTGACCGAGACCTTAACACTTATTAGACCAAGTGTACTTTCCTCTTATAGGCTTAACATCTAGCAAATCCTAATCCGTGATTAACTCATCCATATTTTCGCAAAATGGGTCCCAACCAAAGGTTCCTCTTTACTTTTTTGCACTATTTCGAGTGACATTAAAGTCCTCAACTACTATACAATCAACATAAAATTACGAGTCCTTTAAGCTTAAGATGGATCTCCAACAACTAGTTTTTTCTATTGGGCTAATTGACATGTACACATTAATGACCAAAAAATGCTTATTGCTATGCATGGACCTAAATTTAGTTAGGATCCAGTACTGCTGCATTTGAAAGGACAAAAACAAGCATACCTCTTTTATATTCCAAAGAGTGCAAAGGCCACTACATGCCCCCCTTAAGTCTTTTGCGATGGTTTCACAAGATTTCCATAGGCCTTTCGCTATTCTAATTGCTTCTTCATCTTTCATTTTAGTCTCTTGGATCAGGTGTATTGCTAGCTTCTCATTTCAAATTAAATCTTTGACAACTACTGATTTTGGGTCGCTGCCTAAACCCCTGCAATTGCAGAAGACTAAAATCATTATCTAGGTGGGTTTTGAGAAGACCCCCCCTTGGATGTTGCACTGCTTCTGGTACCTTTTGGTGGCTTTGAAGCACCCATCATCTTGACTATTGTTTGTTGAGACCCCATCATAATGTCCTTATTTTCTTGCTCTTCTCGAACTATTTGGGTTGTCTTTCTTCCTGGCCACCTTGGCAAATTTGCTTCAGAAGCCTTGTCTTCATGTTCCTCTTCCACGGATATCTCAAACATTAGGTTCCTCAGCTTTAGTTTTTGGAAAGGCTACCTCTGCATCCTTGAAGTTTTTGAATTATTCAGGCCTAGTTCAGGTAGAATCACGTCCCCACTTTGAGGGACATAAAAAATGGCCCTCTTCTCTTCCCTTGTTTTCAAAAGCATCTCAACCCTTGCTGAAGGTGACCTAGAAGATGTATGGACTGAAGGAGGCTCCCGAGGGATTGAGGCGGACCTGTTCCCATGCATTGATGGTACAATTTCCTCTTCATTATCTATTGCTCGAGAAAGGATTTCAAAACTGTTCTTTTGGGGCACCTCTGCTACAGATCGGGGGATTCCAAAGGACTTGGACGGGTTTTGCACTGATCCCCTGTAGGAAGGTCCAAAAGAAGATAGATCAGAACCAGATGAAGGTAGATTCTTGATACTTCCACTAGAGCCTGGTTTTTTTGACACTGCTCTCCACTGATCTTCTTGCCTTGGACCCAAAGGTTGAGGTGTTTACATATTTTTACAATTTTTTGCAAAATGCTCATACTTGTGACAAAGCTTGCACTTGAACAAGAGTTGCTCATAATCGAGCTGCTGCACATGCTGCCAATTATCCAACAAAATGAGCACTGCTTTAGGAATACCCTTCTCTAAATCCACTTCAACAGATATTCTAGTGTAAGAAAACATGTTTTTCTTTGGTTATGCCTTGTCTATGTATCGATCCATAGAGTTCTCAATGCATCGAAGGGCATCATCAGTCCAACAATGCAAAGGAAGGTGTGGAAGATGAACCCAAACCGAGACTGTGGAAGGAACATCATTTTCTGCACTGAAATAAGGAGTCCACTTGTTCAAATACATCCCTCTAGCTCCCAAGAAGTCCAGACCACTTCGAAAAATCAAATCCCAATCTTCCTTAAACTCAAAGAGAAAGGCATAAGACCCTTTCCCATAAAAAAAAGTGATTCAAGGAGCCTTTGATAAGAGGCTTCTAGTTTTTTTGCAACCACAATGCCATAGACTTCAGGGAAGACCAAATACCCATGAAATGGTCAATCAACCTATGGTTAGCGAGGGCCAAAGCCTTCCTCCGAGTAGAAGAGGGAGGAAGTTTAACATGAGGGATTTCATCCAATTATTCACGAAACATGATGGATGAGATTTCAAATTCTTTACTGAAACTGCAACCCTGACATGGAAAGCCATGACATCATCCTTCGAAGGGGCTACCGCTCGATGCTTACCTCAATCACACTCAAAACCAGAAACTAGGGTTTCTCCATAAATCACAAAGCTCATGCACAACTAGTTGCAAAGCCTCATAGACAAAAAGGCTATAACTCTGAAAATTATAAAGTATATTTATCCTCGTTGCATATTTACATACATGAATATCTTAAAGCCAACATTTTTTTTTTTACATGGTTAAAAGAAAGCATTTTTCAAAATCAGATATTAATAAAGTCAACATTGATTACAAAAAAGTTGGCATCAATATAGGGAAAGCGAAAAAGAATATAAAGTTCGGCCTGATRGGCATTTGCACTARACGACTCCTGCGTGTAACCCTTTGAAAACATTCGCCCTCTCTTTGCTTCTTTTCCCGGGCGATTGTTCAGGTTCTGTGATATTTTTATTGTTTGGTRATAATCTCAAGAGTACTTAAAAATGTCAGGCTATTAAYATTCCAGTTGTAGCGAGATTCGCTCATTTGGGGTATTTCATATATTAAGGATTAAGTAGGATAATGAATCATAGATGGTGCGCATGTATGGATTTATATCAAATACAACTATTTTTCCCTTTTATTTTGTTTCACAGGTCTCACGATATTTGATTGTTTTCTGCATTTTGAAGTTSGCACAGAGGATAGCTCTTGTTTCGGGTGAAACCATTTTCATTACAAGTCATAATGGGCAGTGGAGCAGCAGGGATGGGGTTGTTGGGTCAACATCTTCTGAACCCAACTGCGAACTTGATGCCCAAAACTTCACAAGTAGTTTTGGGGGTTCCATGCCAACAGAAAAGCAGCAAACTAGGAGGTGTGAGGCCGTGCCCATCATATAAACCTTTTTGTATCACAGCAAGCTTGACAATGGGAAAGTCTTCGGCGTCGGCGCTGGCGCAGGCGCAACCCTGCAACTTCCCAGGTGTGTATGTTGTTTGCCATTCAGGCTATGGTTTATTTATTTGTGTATTTATTTTTGGTTGAAATTGCTGCATGTATTACATTAAGAATAAAGATACATATACCTGAAGATCATGATTTATTTGTAATTGCTGTAAGCTTTCTTGTTAAATTTAATTAACATAGATAGTCTGTGTGACATCCTTAATCATCCTGGCATTTTAAGACCAAGTGAAGAAACACAGATCACAGATGAATTTAGTTTGACTTACAGTTGCTGAAAATATTCATGTTTGAAATGAGCTGTTGCAAATAAGCTCCTTATCTTCATTTCATGAGCTATGCCAAATAACTCAGTTTTAGTTATGGTTCTGTTGAGTTAATGTTTAGTGAGTGGCTTCATAATTTGCCAAACTGGATGACAGCAAACAGAAAATATAGATTTCAATAATACAATTGATGCTTCTGTCAAACCGTGCCCGAGTTACTGAGGGCACTAAATTTATTGTGTTTTCTTTAGCTAGTTTGTAAATTACTCCTTGCAGAGGGCAAGCAGAGCTTTGTAGATCCTCCTCTGAGTGAACTCGATCCTGACATGAATGCGATAATTGAGCAAGAAAAGCAGCGGCAGTTCAGAGGTTTGGAACTTATTGCTTCTGAGAATTTTACATCCCGGGCGGTGATGGAAGCTGTTGGATCATGTCTAACGAACAAGTATTCGGAAGGACTCCCTGGTAAGAGGTAAGTGCCTGAAGTTATAACTTGGAATGTGAAGAATGGCACAGTCACGATTGTGATGGTGTCTGAGTTGCTTGGCAATTTCTTCTTGTTGCTTGGTCTTTTTTTCTTGTCAAACTTAGTTTCTCTTGGCTTTTAGACCTGCACTTTTCTAGTTTGAATGTTTCACATGTCTGTAATGGTTTCTGAGTTCAGCTTTATAGTGTTGAGACCTTTAGTTGTTGCAGGAACCGATAATATGAGTATCTGTTTATTGATTAATAGAAATTGTTTCCCTGAAAAATATACTATCACAATGAAGGATACAGTTTTTGAACACTTCTATATTTATTAACTACTGTGTTGGGTTGGGATTTATACAATGCAGATACTATGCTGGCAATGAATTCATTGATCAAAGTGAGAGGCTTTGCCAGCAGAGGGCCCTAGAAGCATTCCATCTTGACAGCAGTGCATGGGGTGTTAATGTTCAACCATTATCTGGATCCCCAGCTAATTTTGCTGTTTATACAGCTCTTCTCCAACCACATGATCGCATTATGGTGTGTATGGGTTTGAACTACGAACCTCCTTTTATAAGATTATCATTCCTATCTGGGCATGTAACATGTGAAAAATTGCTTTGCAACATTTAGGGTTTGGACCTGCCACATGGAGGGCATCTGTCTCATGGATTCATGACTGCAAAGAAGCGAGTGTCTGCTACATCAATTTACTTCGAATCAATGCCATACCGTCTAGATGAGTCCACAGGTGAGCACGCATTGCCAGCCTAATAGTAATAAGGAGGGAAACAGTTCCGTAATTGACAAATATTGAACCAGATTTTTGGGGAAATGTTCTGGTGTTAATGGTGGTGTTTGTTTTCTTGGTTTATAGGATTCATTGACTATGAAATGCTTGAGAAGACTGCCACCCTTTTTAGGCCCAAGCTCATCATTGCTGGTGCTAGTGCATATCCCCGAGACATTGATTACCCTCGCATGAGGCAGGTATTATAGCTGGGTATTTCTACAAGATCTTATAATGGTGGTCCTTTAGAAAATTTCTCTTTCCAGAAACGTTTATTCAACAGATTTTATTAATATGTTCTTTTACTATGTAATGTGGACTAGTTGTTGGATTTCTATCATTTTTAATACTAAAAATTTTGTGGTTTTGGAAGATTGCCGATACAGTTGGGGCATACTTAATGATGGACATGGCACACATAAGTGGTCTCATCGCTGCTTCTATAATGGCCAATCCATTTGACTTTTGTGATGTAGTGACAACTACAACGCACAAGGTGAGTTGATGCCATGGATTTGCCCTGCAATTCACCCTTTTCGATTTAAATACCACTGACTATATTAGACGGATCTTTATTTGGGCCTATATTAATGCTGTCCATGTATGCCATTCCCCCTTCGTAGAAGAAAAATAATCCCACTAGTGTTCGTGAAAATACCAAGAACTAAAAGAAGTATGCCATTTCCATCATAGGAGTGATTCTAGAGCGAAGAGGTGTAGATTTTCATCATGTTTTTATAGCACATACATCCTACTTAATGCTGACCTCAATTTTGTGTTTCCATTTATTTATGCTCTTTCTGTTTCTTATCATTACTAGATCAAAATTATGACGAAACTCATCATATTCCTTGAACTGTTTGTCAATTGTTTCTCTTTTTTCTTTTTCTTTTCATCCTTTTTGGTGTTTTTCATTCTGAAATAGTTTTGAATTGGAGGGTCATGATTTTTAGTCTTTACGAGGTCCTCGGGGAGGCATGATATTCTTCAAGAAAGAACCAGTATTGGGGATCAACCTAGAGACAGCCATCAACAATGCAGTTTTTCCAGGATTACAGGTCAATCTGAATTCTCCCTCTTCCTCCATCATCGATATTGTTTCCCTGTTCACTAATATCATAATATTGGATGTATAGATTTTTTGTATCATCGTCGTTTCTAAAATACACATGGAATAATCTGTGACTCTCTAGGGAGGACCGCACAATCATACCATAGGAGGGCTGGCTGTTTGTTTAAAGCAGGCTGTAACTGCAGAGTTCAAGGCTTATCAAATACAGGTGTAGCACTCTCACATGTCTAAGCTTCTGTAAAATGCATTCATGCATGTGAATTATTATGTGAATGGCTGTTCAAGGCTTATCAAATACAGGTGTAGCACTCTCACATGTCTAAGCTTCTGTAAAATGCATTCATGCATGTGAATTATTATATGAATGGCTGTTGGTTCTGATCAAAGGTAAAATAGTTTTAGCAGGTCGTAGCAAATTGTCGAGCCCTTGCAAAGAGACTAATGGATTTGGGTTACAATTTGGTGTCCGGTGGCAGTGACAATCACCTAGTTCTAGTTGATTTGAGGCCCTTGGTAAGTATCCTCTGTTCATATGCTTTTGATCGATTTCTATTGGATTTAGCTGGTTGAATGCAACATGGTATATATTAATGGTCTTGAACAGGGCATTGATGGTGCAAGAGTAGAGAACGTTTTGGATGCTGCTTCTATCACACTGAACAAGAATTCTGTACCAGGTTACATGAATTTTTGCTTTGTATATTTAGATGTAATGGAGGCACTGATCTTTCTTCCTCTTTGGGATGATATAGCTTACCTTCAGACCTTACATTTTCAGGTGATAAAAGTGCCATGGTTCCTGGTGGCATTCGCATAGGGACTCCTGCCTTAACCACCCGTGGGCTTCTTGAGGATGACTTTATTAAGGTTGCAGATTTTATCCACGAGGGGGTGCAGATAGCCATTAAAGCTAAAGGCTCTGTGCAAAGTACAAAATTAAAAGATTTTATAGAATTTATCGAGTCAGACAATTTCGAGCAGCGAAATAACATTTCTGATCTCAAAAGGCAGGTTGAATCATTTGCTAGTCAATTTCCATTACCTGGTGTTGGCACTGAAAATCTTAGTTAGATATATGATGTGTTTAGAGCCTCAGATGCGTCCTTTATCAACTTTTGGGTTGGGCTTCAGTGATGATATTCAGGTTGGCAAGAATTGGTCCCATGTGTAGATTATAGCGATGAATAATGCTGGGATCTGCATTTTGTCTGAATTTATGTGCTTTCTCAGCATAAGCATTAACAGATTCTGTTCCGATGTGATGGATGTTGAGTTTGCCATTTTATTTATTGGCAAAAGAAGTCTACATAATTTGTATGGTTCTCTTTTTTGTTCATCACAAGAATTTTGGGTTGAAAAATATTGATAGCTTGTATGGAAACCGTTGTCATTCTTTTTGTGTTGTGATTATAAATATTTTATTAAGATTGGAAAGCAATATTCCATATTGCTGGAGTGTCTAGGTATTGTGTAAATTACAGATTTTCATAATAATTTAATTTTAAGGTCACAGACTTGATTTTCATAATAATTTAATTTTAAGATTACAGCCTAGTCATATCTCAAATTTGTGTATGCCACTTTTTTGTTTGTAGGACAAAAGAGTCCTTCCTTACCGTGATTGATTTGATTGAGTGATTTGATTGCTAAAATTTATGGAAATATAAATACCCTAACCTTCTTTAAGTTACACAGATACAAAAATTTCATTTCATTCATATATGACACAATTACAATCGATTATTAATATGACACAATTACAATTAAGACTTCTAAATTATTATATATAATTATTGTTTCATTCGTTTAACATTCAAGCTGCATGTGAAAGTGAATGGTTTTAATTTAGATAATTTTATTACTATTATTCATAACAAAGTAGTTAGCATTCACTTATCGAGATTCACCGAATGATTCAACATTCAAATTTAGTGGGTGCTGCACATTTTCTATATATTTTTATATGCCTTTGTTT
>ML812310.1:167269-180625 GCA_009831015.1 Picea engelmannii
GTTCAAGGCTTATCAAATACAGGTGTAGCACTCTCACATGTCTAAGCTTCTGTAAAATGCATTCATGCATGTGAATTATTATATGAATGGCTGTTGGTTCTGATCAAAGGTAAAATAGTTTTAGCAGGTCGTAGCAAATTGTCGAGCCCTTGCAAAGAGACTAATGGATTTGGGTTACAATTTGGTGTCCGGTGGCAGTGACAATCACCTAGTTCTAGTTGATTTGAGGCCCTTGGTAAGTATCCTCTGTTCATATGCTTTTGATCGATTTCTATTGGATTTAGCTGGTTGAATGCAACATGGTATATATTAATGGTCTTGAACAGGGCATTGATGGTGCAAGAGTAGAGAACGTTTTGGATGCTGCTTCTATCACACTGAACAAGAATTCTGTACCAGGTTACATGAATTTTTGCTTTGTATATTTAGATGTAATGGAGGCACTGATCTTTCTTCCTCTTTGGGATGATATAGCTTACCTTCAGACCTTACATTTTCAGGTGATAAAAGTGCCATGGTTCCTGGTGGCATTCGCATAGGGACTCCTGCCTTAACCACCCGTGGGCTTCTTGAGGATGACTTTATTAAGGTTGCAGATTTTATCCACGAGGGGGTGCAGATAGCCATTAAAGCTAAAGGCTCTGTGCAAAGTACAAAATTAAAAGATTTTATAGAATTTATCGAGTCAGACAATTTCGAGCAGCGAAATAACATTTCTGATCTCAAAAGGCAGGTTGAATCATTTGCTAGTCAATTTCCATTACCTGGTGTTGGCACTGAAAATCTTAGTTAGATATATGATGTGTTTAGAGCCTCAGATGCGTCCTTTATCAACTTTTGGGTTGGGCTTCAGTGATGATATTCAGGTTGGCAAGAATTGGTCCCATGTGTAGATTATAGCGATGAATAATGCTGGGATCTGCATTTTGTCTGAATTTATGTGCTTTCTCAGCATAAGCATTAACAGATTCTGTTCCGATGTGATGGATGTTGAGTTTGCCATTTTATTTATTGGCAAAAGAAGTCTACATAATTTGTATGGTTCTCTTTTTTGTTCATCACAAGAATTTTGGGTTGAAAAATATTGATAGCTTGTATGGAAACCGTTGTCATTCTTTTTGTGTTGTGATTATAAATATTTTATTAAGATTGGAAAGCAATATTCCATATTGCTGGAGTGTCTAGGTATTGTGTAAATTACAGATTTTCATAATAATTTAATTTTAAGGTCACAGACTTGATTTTCATAATAATTTAATTTTAAGATTACAGCCTAGTCATATCTCAAATTTGTGTATGCCACTTTTTTGTTTGTAGGACAAAAGAGTCCTTCCTTACCGTGATTGATTTGATTGAGTGATTTGATTGCTAAAATTTATGGAAATATAAATACCCTAACCTTCTTTAAGTTACACAGATACAAAAATTTCATTTCATTCATATATGACACAATTACAATCGATTATTAATATGACACAATTACAATTAAGACTTCTAAATTATTATATATAATTATTGTTTCATTCGTTTAACATTCAAGCTGCATGTGAAAGTGAATGGTTTTAATTTAGATAATTTTATTACTATTATTCATAACAAAGTAGTTAGCATTCACTTATCGAGATTCACCGAATGATTCAACATTCAAATTTAGTGGGTGCTGCACATTTTCTATATATTTTTATATGCCTTTGTTTCATAAATAACTTAAATATCTTCTCATTTATTCTATGAAGAACATCATATTATAAATAAAATGTCTGCCCCCGAGTATCTGATTTTTTTTAATAGCCAGGGCTATGTCCAAGAATATTTCGTTTTTAATATATTTTTTAATTCCTGTCCCCGAATATTTTAATTTAGTAATAGAAATATTTAAAAGTTTGTTGTGCTATTTTGTGTTTTAATATGTTTTTAAATTTGGGCTTTGTTCAAGAATATTTAAAAGTTCGGCATATTCATAATAGGTTATAAGTTCAAATCCAGAGGAGGTAGGGTATGTATATCTTCGTAGATTTTACCAGTCAAAATCACTGGGAGGAGGGGGTAAATTGAGGGATTTGAACTCGGAACCTCATCGAACATAATACTTCATATCACGACCGATTAAACTGCCCCTCAGGAGAAAAGATTTATTATTATTTACCTATTCCCCTCAGGAGAAAAGATTTATTATTATTTACCTATTCATATGTAAAATAAATATATGATGGAAAATCAAATATTGTTGAAATACTCTATTTTTTAAATTGATAACTACATTGTAAACGTTAATAGTCAATCTATGGAATTTTAAAAGTTACACTTAGTTTTACTATCATGCAGAAATAATTAATATTTTGACATTATAACATTACATTGTCTTATCTGGTACATATAATCACCTGTAGAAATTGGAGCTAGTGATAAAATATGTTGTTGAATGTAGGTAATCATAATTATGTTGAAAAATGTATTTTGTTGTTAAATAAACACAATTATAATTGTGTTTATACATGTCTTTTGCAAATATAAATTGATATGAAATTTATGGTATAAAATAATATTAAAAATACAAGTTAAAAGTAAAAAAATATTAATAATATAGTTTTATCAATTTTCAAATTTATCAAGTTGCAAACATAATTCTCTACATTTTTAAAAAGATTTATCTTCAAAAAGTTTAATCTCTTAATGTTTGATAAGTTCACCATTATAATAAATCTATACCAATAAAAAAATACACAAATTAAAATAACTTTGTGCGATTATAATTTAATAGTGTTCTATAACATGTAAGTAACATATATAGTCTCAAGATCTCATGGAAATCATGTTATTTGGCCCCTTTAATATGCCCATTAGTTGGAAAAGCCTTTTAAAATCACACCTACTCATAAGATTTCAAAGGTATCAATTGTTTGTGTTAACATTTTAGAGGTTTCAATAGTTTGTGTTTGTATTTTATTTTTGCTTTATAATGTTGTGACATGTAATTGTTTAAAAAATTTACTAATTTTATGTTTATAATTAGATGAATTATAATAACTAATAAACATAATTATGTTTTATTGGGACAATGTGTTTTGTGTAAGATATATAGTTAAATGTTTTAAGACTTTGAAAATTGAAATTGAAATCTGATTTTGATTTCTAAGATCTTAAATACTAAAAAAAACACATGATTAAAATATTTGTCAAAATCTTAAAAAAAGCACTGATACTACATGATGTTTTAGATAGTAAACAAAATGGAAGATATTAATGCCAAACAATGTTTAAGGGAAGAATGGAAGTTGCACTTAGCCATTGATTCAATCTTACATAATCTACTTACAACAAAACTTTCATCTACTTCTATTGCAATGCTCAAAAACTCATCTTAAGCTTTTATTTCCATTTTTATCCAATTTGTTCATTAAATGATCTTACACAATAAACTCATGTTATTATTATATAATGATATTAATATTATATTATGGTTTGGATAGTAACTAAGATGGAAGATAACTTTCTTGCAAAAGGGGTGAATGCCAATTAAGGTGTAAGTCTTCAAGAACAATATGGATGTTGTGTATAGCCATGAATTTAATCTCTCTTAAACCCTATCAAGATGGAATTTTTGAGTTGTAAAGTGGCCCTCAGATAAAAACTAACAAACATTACTATTATTTTATAAAGATCGGAGGTTCTAACCAAAAAATTCTTTGAGCTCTTTCTTCCCAAAATAAATTGATATGGATAACAACTTGCCATGTATTTTCCTCTTCAATATCCAAAATTTAACTACACTATTCTTCTTTGACATGCACACCCTTAAGATTGTTAAATATCTACTTTGATTTCTATGTTTGTAGTAGTGGCATATGGAGCATTGACATTTTACAAATGTCTCATTCGAGAAAAAAATTCTTTGAAAGATCAAAGTCAAAAATGGATTATGAGTTGGTTAAAGGGAAGGTTATTTAGGATATAAGATAAAATCAAGTTTGTTGTTTTGAGAAAAACTTAGGTTTCACTCCTTCATGTATTTATGTGATCTTTCTAGATATAAGGAGATTTATAGAAAAGGGGAATTTTTCACTAAACGATATGTACATGTTACTTCACTCTAGCCATCACAAGGTTTTATCTCAATTTTTGGATCTGTTCTGTTTTAATACGTGTCTAGTAATATCATGGTCAAGGTAAAAATAGGAAACACATCTTGCATGCGTCCACACAACACTCAACTCGATACACTCTTCAACTCCAACCTTTTTTGAGGCCTTGTCCCTACATGGCTTCAAAGTTGGTAATGTTGTAAGGATTGTACACACATTCAAGTTTCAATGTAAATTTTTGTTCTGTTTTCAAATGTAAATTTAAACTTTGCTGAAATAAAGCCTGATGTTTTCTATATCCTAATACTGGTAAGCATGCTTATATTTTTCTTTGAGTTAACTAGGAAATAAATTTGAAAGAATTCAATTAAAATTTTGAGCATATAAATCAAAATAGAATAAATAGTAAAATACCTTGATTTTTCCCCCGGATGGGGTGACACGAGAGCATCAACGGACACGCAGGCGGTCATCGGGACGCCCATTTATTGCATCAACCGGCGAGCGCCCTCCGATTATTAATTAGACAATGGCCTGCATTCGCCACCTCCAGTTGATGAGCCCTCTCGCGCGAGGGAGATGTACCAGTCGACAAAGCACTTACCACCCAGCCTTAATGGCCTTGGTGGTCATGGCAACTTGGCGTTTAATCACGGTGATGAATTGGGAAGAGATGCATTGGCCCCTCGCAGTGTTCACTTTGTCCAAGCAACAATTCTGACCTCCGCCGAAGTCTAGGAGAGGAAAGGCCAATCTGAGGGTCTCCACCATGCCCAGGCTCAGAGGGAAATCGCGCAGAGGGGCCGCTTGGTACAGGGATGAATCCTGGCGTAAGCGAATACGTAATTTTGAGCGAGCACTTGCCTTAGCGTCCATCCGATGCAAAAGACGACCTTGGACGCCTCCCATGGCGACTGTAGAAGAAATTAGCCTGGAGGAGGCTATGCAGAGCCACCCCTCAATTGCACACGCAGAGGAAAGCAAGCTACTGCCCGGAGATGCCCTGTGGAACCCCAACGCTGACAGCACGGAGGACCTCTTCCCACCCTGCATTGTGGAGGAGGAAACCCCTCCCGACGACACCATAGGGATGGCGGAGCCAACAGGACTTCCGACCCGAGCAGCGGGGGACTTCAACACACGAGCTTCCGACGACAGCGGAGGGTTGGAACAACCTTCCTTCTCTGAATTATGGCACCTCCCACTCATCTTCGAGCTTCGGAATCTGATGGACGACCAAGCTTTTCGCCTCGCCAGGATGGACCAAAGGCTGGACATGCTCTTTGCAGCCCACTCCAAGAACCTTCCGAAGCGGCAGTGTCCGACGTGCGTGCAGGCGTACTCGTTTCCAGCAGGTTGGCGTCAGAAGAGGAACGCACGACCGAGCACGAGCAAATAGATTCATCGAATTTTCTGGTTAAAAGTATCACTGTTGTCTCATTTTAGTTAGAGCGCTCAGTTTCTTTATGTCTAGTTATGGCTTCTTTTTTGAAACTTATTAGCATAATAGCCCTGGTTTCCTTCGGGTAGGGCATTCACATGTATATTTTGGCAACAGGGTTGCACCTGGCACAGGAGACCCAGATGTCCTGGTTTCCTATTCAGGCAGGACAACTGGCGTCATCAACAGTTACTGTATGCTCCTTTTTGCTAATATAATAGGTTCCACCCCTTTTTATTTAAAAAAAAAAAAAATACCTTGATTTTGTATATGATTTAGTCCACTTGAGTAGAGTTGAGTTGCTCCCTTATCCTATCTGCTCCCTTGCTCCCTTGCCCCCAAATTGAACAATTTACCTCCTAGCCAGCTAGGAATAGCCTCAACAATACCCTAGCTCCAGGAAATCCTTGCGGTCTCTTGACCCTCCATGCCCAAAATTCCCAGCAACATAGTCCAGTATTGTATGCCCAAAATGTCCAAAGTCTAAAATTCCCTCTCCAAATTTATGTCCCTTGCTCTTCGAATGATCCTCCTCCCAAGCAAAATCCCCCTTCTTCTCCTCCTCTTGACTTTCCCCTTCTTCCACCACCCTTTTCTTCCTCTAATGTCCCCTCGAGCACCCCCTTATCCTCTCTCTTAACTCCACTCAATAATCATCAATATTCCACCTACTTTTAGTCCTTTCAAACACACACACACCTAACAAATAAATATTTCATTTATTTAATTAAAATATTAAATTTACTAATTAAATTAAAATTAAATGTAACTAAATTAATTTAATCAACTTAATTAATCACAATCATTAAGTCTAATGATTTCACTTAACTAATATCATTAATTTATCTTTCACATAATTAATTCACTTAGTTAATCTCATTAACTCCAATTATTTCACTTAATTGATTCACTTAACTAACATCACTAACTTTATTCATTTCACCTAATTAATCTCATTACCTCTAATCATTCACTAAATTAATAATTACAGTAGGGTTTATATATCTAA
This sequence comes from Picea engelmannii, assembly GCA_009831015.1. Lineage (NCBI taxonomy): Eukaryota > Viridiplantae > Streptophyta > Pinopsida > Pinales > Pinaceae > Picea > Picea engelmannii. The sequence goes on from ML812310.1 coordinate 173,802, forward strand.
ATCAGATAAACAAACATAATTATTTTAATACATTTATAAATACTAGTGTACACACACAAGGTATGTATGTGTAGTTGGCGCATACATAGCTTGTGTGTGTACTAATGACAATAATTAACACATATAATGCAATTCCTTGTATGCTTCCAATCCAATCAACAATGCAATGAACTTCATAATGAATAAATCAATCATTAACAATATTAGCAAAATCCATCAATCATCACAGTTTAATCATGGATGCAACATCTCCCTAGATAATTGAAATCGAGTTAAGCATTTTCTATTAAATAACAAAGAGTAAATCATACACTTCTACTATAAGATTAAAACCCCACAACACTCTCAACTACTTCTAACACCCTGCCTCCCTAACCGACTTCCATCTTGCTTATCATATCCTTCCTCTACTAGACTATACTAGAGCATAAACTATATTGACCTAACTCCATATAGAAAACATAAGTGGAAGTGTCAACTACCTTGACCAAGCTTCCTGTTAGAACAAGATTTGCCTCACCCTATGCAATCTTGAAGAGAGGGCCTTACTCCATTTCCCTATGCAGACTTACTTTCCCTAATTAATGAATCCAGAGACAAAAATAAATATTTTTCCACTTGTACGCACCTTGCAAGTTATACAGCATGCGTATACGTTGACTGCTCCACTGCAACCCGCGTACATCGAGATTTGTGCCAGAAAATCAAAAATAAATGTCAGGTTTCCATGTCATGATAGAAGATCTCTGATCCTTGGCCTTCCACATACTGGAAACGTTCTGACTCGGCCCTTCAGTTTCATTTTTAAGGCTATAAAGAAGCCAATTCCGAGCTATGGAAAAGGGAAGAGAATTCAACTTTGAGAGCAAAGTTACTCTGGAGAAATTATTACTTCATTATTGAGTCTGCATCCCTTCGTACTTAAAGTTTGAACATAGTGTTCGGATCCCAAGCTCTTCCCTTATTGATGGAGAACCTCTTTGTCTCCCTTATATGAGCTTGCCTTTTGTGGAGGATTGAAGTGGTGGAGGCCCAGTTGGAAGGAACTCGGTTTCTCGGTTCCGAACCGTGCTGATACAGAAGTCTGTAATGTTTTCACTTCTGCTGATCATTTATTAATAGAAATACTCCTTTCCCGTCCAATTGATATCTTGCAAACATATGTATTATGATCCATGGACATGTTTGTTTTGAATATTAATGGATTATGCTATCTAATGTGCTAACCTGTTATATTATCACTATATGCTTGCTTTGCTTGTTCGTTGAGAACTTGTTGCAGGTATAAAGTTTTGGGTCGAAGTGCTCAATGGTGGACATCATCAAACGTTTGGACGAGGTATGCCTCTTTCTTACCTTCTTTGCACATTAGTTTATATAGCATATGTTGGAATTGAGTCGATTTCTACAGTCACTCCTGTCTGTTGTGGTTCACCCTAGCCATAGAGAGATTTTCCTCATAACAAAATTGACGACCGTACTCGGGAAGAATCTTCTTTCTTAGGGTTTGAATTACTTTTCTCCTTAGATTTATCTCGTTTCTATTGCGGTTCTTGTCGTGTCATTGCTTGACAACTCCTGTTCACTCTGGGTCTGAGTGTTCAACCATTTTTCCTTGCCTGGGCTTGTTTCAAAGAATATACGTGCCTTTTTGCTTGACAGTCGCGTACACACGCGTGCTGTCTCACTGCAAGCTACGTATATACGCATTGTTTGCCCAAATAGTCACGTACACCTTTTTTCCTTGCTGTTTTGCTTGGTCTGGTGTTTTCTGGGTGGGATTTTATGCTTGCTGAGCCTTCTTAGGTCTTTGTAGTGCCTGTTGAGTGCCTATGGGATGACATGAAATCCTCTTTTTGTTGAATTTTTGGGCAAAGTTTTTCTCTTCATCTTTTTATTTTTATTGTCCTTGTACATTGGGCTGGGTGCTTTGCTGCTTGATATCCTGCTTGAGTTGTCTTTCTTTTATACACAGTAGGTTTATATATCAAGTTACTTTTCAGTCCATGCATTTTCAGTTTTGATATATTGAAAATACAAAAAAAATAGGCATTTTGCATTCTTGGCATTTTTGTCTTTTGAGTTTTTTATCATTAGCTTAGTGCATACAGTGAAAGATTGCATTTTTACTTCTGAATTGCAGATTTGAATTTGAAAATTGCATCGTTTTTAGGAGCATATCATTCATCAAAAGTTAAAGTTAGGACTTTGCATTATCTTCATATTTACTTTCTTGTAGAGTCATAACACCATTGGTTTCATTACCATATACCTTTTTGAGTAATCATGACCATAAAATCAATGCTATAATTTAAAATTTATTAGTAACGATTTTATTTTCTAGGGTGCACAAACTAGTCTAGGATTTAGTGCCTTGGAATAAGATTTTGTGAGTAAACTTCTCCAAGGAAATTAAATCAACATATGTGTCTGAGTTAGGGAGTGGAGAAATCCATTGTATAATTGGTAAGATCAGGAGGCTTCGCTCACACTAGAGTTAATCACGAGGTCACACAAAGTTGGTTGAAGGGATATCCCTAGGATACTCACCTAGCGTCAGAGATATTTTTGTGGATTTATTCGTGTTTGGGGATATTGATAGTGCCCATAACTCCGTGAGAGGTGGTACTTTCAAGGTTTCGGGCTTTGCTACCCTTCCCATACGGTGATCTGGACTTACGTCTTCTCGCATGTGCATCGATTATACAATGGTTTATTAGTTGCTTGACTTAGGTATCTCATAGGTTACTTGCATGGGTTATTCTGCAGGTACCCTGGGTCAGATAGGGGTCGGACACCACACAACCTTTATGGAGGATTACCTCTTCGGGGGGGTCTGACCGACTGGTTGTTAAGCCCATGAGGGCCCCTATAACTGATTCTATTACCTCCGATCTTTAGTAGGGAGTCTCAGGCCCCTCTTGGGCGAGACATGCGTTCTTTAGAGAGGGAGGCCACTCAACCACTTTACCCCGTTTTCATGCATATTGGTCGTTTGACTTTTGGTGTGCTCTTTGATTACTAGTCGACCTTAGGATTTTATATTGAGTTTCCGTTATCATGGATAGTGGAATTCCTTTGGCTCCCGCATTTACTACTACCCCCCCCATGGCGTTCATGGGGGAAAATCCATCCGTTTTTTACAATGGTATGCATAATTATGGTACTCAGTCAATGCCTTGGGTCTCTAATCATTTTTCTCATGGTATGTCAGATATGTATTTGCACTTACCATCCTTTGTCTCACCTCCTTATGCGAATACAAGTTTTGGCCCTGGGGGCATGATGCCTCCTTATTCTCATATCCTTCAAACACCTCTTACGGTAAGAGGTTGGAATATTCCTTCCTACGAATCCACTATGCGAGAAGTAAGTGCCCAAATAGACAATCATTCTACTTATTACACTCTGTCCACTCATCCTTCTTCCGCTATGTCGATTCCTATGAACACTTTTCCCATGGCGGACCTCCGTCTGTCCTTTGGTGTTTCATCCGGGGGGGAGTTATTTTTATAGTATGGGCAACCCCCCTCACGAATTTCCTTCGCCTGAGGGCAACATATATCCTCACATGAGTAACCCTTGTCATGTCACTTTCTCTTTGCAAGCGGCTTCCTCAGTGTCAATGCCCTTACAACCCTTTATGAATCAGTATGGAGGAGGATTTTATCCTGCTGGACAGAGTGTAAACCGGGATCCTTCCTGGCCTGCAACTTCTCAAAACCAATCTTTCCTTGGACCTTGGTCTCAAATGCTGCAACTCATCACCGTCGCTAGTCCAGTCACTGCTAGTTATACTGGAGCGCCATCGCCAACCTCTGCCAGTCATGTTGGATATTGGTCGACAACCTCTGCAAGTCATGTTGAATACCTGCAACCAACCGCTACAAGTCATGCTGGGAGTGTTAATGTTTATGCCATTATTATAGTTCTTTGCATTTCAATAGATAAGAGCAACATAAGAACAAGATCATTGAGAAATACACATTCACAAGAGACACAACATTTATCCTGGGAAACCCTCTAGGGGAAGAAAACCCAACAAAAACTTCCTTATCATAAATTGCCAATATAATGTCAAGAGATAACTCAAACCAATACATATAGTCCTCTCCAAAAGATGTGCCACTCTTCTCCCTCTCTCCAACTGGTAAGTTGCAGCTTGCCTCTTAAGAATGAGCAAGTGAGTTGTGTGATAAAGTGAGGCACTAGCCTCTCTATATATACAAGACTGGCACGTGTGAAGGGTCTTCACTAGCGGGGCTGACCTCTCACTCTGGGTGGGTAAACCCACCTTTAATTTATTTATGGGTCTCAATAATAACTGTTGGGGCCGACTTCTTATTTTGCCTATTACAATTGTCCGTTGACCAATCCGCAAAAGGGGATTTGGTCCTAATACAATCACCAACATGATTAATCCACAATGGGGATTAATCCTATGAATAAAATAACAATAATAATAAGAATACTCTTTGCAGTTACATTATTTCAACACTCCCCCTTAACAAGAAGGGTATTCTTCAACAACATCAGGCGAGAGAGGTTTGCATCATCAATGGCATCGGGAGGACAGTATCATCAATATCATATTGGAACATTGGCTAGCATATTTACGAGTCATCGAAAGGTTTCTTCATCAGAAACATCATCATCTTCATCAATATGTATCAATAAAAATGATACCTCATCACAACACTAGGCTGGCACATCACAGTACTACACTGGCTCAATGTCACAGCTGATAAGATGGTAGCTCAGTGTCAGTCACATCGTTCTTTACGTCTAACAACTAGGTCAGAAGCAAGGTATACATCATCATATTGCTTTACGTCTAACAACAAGGTCAGAAGCAAGGAATCATCTTTCTTTACGTCTAACAACTAGGTCAGAAGCAAGGAATCATCTTGCTTTACATCTAACAACTAGGTCAGAAGCAAGGAACACATCATCATCTTGCTTTACGTCTAACAACGAGGTCAGAAGAAATGAATCATCTTGCTTTACGTCTAACAATTAGGTCAGAAGCAAGGAACACATCATCATCTTGCTTTACATCTAACAACGAGGTTAGAAGCAAGGAATCATCTTGCTTTACGTCTAACAACTAGGTCAGAAGCAAGGAATACACACATCTTGCTTTACATCTAACAACGAGGTCAGAAGCAATGACTCATCTTGCTTTATGTCTAACAACGAGGTCAGAAGCAATGAACACACAACGTCTTGCTTTACGTCTAACATCGAGGTTAGAAGCAATGACTCATCTTGCTTTACGTCTAACAGTGAGGTCAGAAGCAAGGAACACACAACGTCTTGCTTTAGGTCTAACAGCGAGGTCAGAAGCAATGACTCATCTTTCTTTACGTCTAACAACGAGGTCAGAAGAAAGGAATAAATATATACTCCCCCTTTCAGGGAGGGTCCTTTCGGACTATACCAAGCTTATCTCAAAAGTGTTCAAACTTTACACGAGATAGAGGTTTGGTCAACACATCAACAACCTGTTAATCCGTGCTAATGTACTGGAGCTTCAAGGCTCCTCTCTGTACCATGTCACGGATGAAATGATAGCGGATCTCTATGTGCTTTGACCTGTCATGGAATACAAGATTATCTATCATCTTTATGCAGCTCTGGTTGTCACATAGAATCACAGTTGCTCTCATCTCCAAGTCAAATAGGCCAGTCAACAACTTTCGAAGCCATATAGCTTCGCAGCTAGCAGAACATGTAGAAATATACTTTGCTTCCACTATGCTGAGAGAAATACTGGATTTTTTCCTACTCTGCCACGAGATCATGGCTTATCCCAAACTGAAACAACATCCAAAAGTTCTTTTTCTGTCAGCAACGCTTCTTGCCCAATCTGCATCAGTATATCCACTCAATGTGAAGTCATGATCTCTATCATAGCTGAGACCATAATCCATTGTACCTTTAAGGTACCTCATCACATGTTTTGCAACCACTAGGTGAACACGTCTGGGCTCTACTAGAACTGACTCAAGGTGTTCATTGCAAAACAAATGTCTGGTCTGGTGTTCGTTAGGTACATCAGTGATCCAATAATCTGTCTGTACAGTGTGGCATCTATCAAGTCTGATGAAGTATCGACCAACAACTTCATCTTCGTTTCCATGGGTGTATTCATGGACTTACATCCTAGCATGTCGAATCTCTTTAAGATTTCGACTGTGTGCTTCCCTTGGTTAAGGAAGATCCTTTCTGGACTCTGCCATACCTCAAGACCTAAGAAGTAATGCATTAGGCCAAGGTATTTCATTTCAAATTCCACGACAAGTCTCTTTTTACATTCAGTGATGAGCTTTTCTTCTCCAGTTAAGAATAAGTCATCCACATACAATAGTAATATTACTGGTTCATTATCCATAATTTTGAAGTAGAGATTTGAGTCCGCTTTACTCTTGGTAAAGCCTAAGCTTGTCAAGAAACTATCTATACGGCCATACCAAGCTCTAGGGGCTTGCTTCAATCCGTATAAGGATTTCTTTAATCTGCAAACATGAAACTTCCTGTCTTCAACCTCAAATCCTTGGGGTTGCTCTATATACACTTCCTCTTCGATAACACCATTCAGGAAAGCTGTCTTCACGTCCATATGGTGCAGCTTCCATTTCATCTTAGCTGCAAGAGCTATGATGGTTCTGATCAAAGTGCATCTGGCCACAGGAGCGAATGTCTCTTCATAGTCAATGCCTTCCTTCTGGGAAAAGCCACGAGCGACAAATCTTGCTTTATATTTCTCAATACTTCCATCAACAACATGTTTTATTTTGAAGAGCCATTTTGATGACACCACA
>ML812310.1:189858-209696 GCA_009831015.1 Picea engelmannii
TTCATCTTCATGTTACAGAGCTCATTCTTCAGACTCATAACTTGTCCAATGTTTCTGACTGAGAAGAGATTTGTTAGGGCATCGTACATCTTCTTTGATGAGTCAAGATGGGAGATGTAGGGTATCAAGTGGTATTTTATGGAGTCCACTATGATACTCATAGCATTGATGTCAACATCTTTGAACTTCTCCATAGCTGCAATGTTCTGTGGTTCCTTCTCTTTTTCTTCTTCAAACTTCGGCTTCACGATCTTTCCTTTTATGATATCCAACACTTTATTCTTGGAAAAGATGAGGTTGATCCTTGTCTTCCACGCTTTGAAGTTGGAGGCTCCATCTAACTTGTTCTCAGACTTTATAGAGTTAATCATGGATTGCTTTGACTTGGTCAAACCCTAGATTTTGACCAAAAATTCAAACTTCATGTCTTGGCTTGTTGAGAGTATCAGGAGATGCGCTAGGATAGGGTGCACTGATCTGTCCAGAGAGTAGGTCAATCTATTCACTTAAGGTGCCTTAGCAAGAGGTTTAGGGTTTCTGCAACTACTCCTACTAGTAACCCTAGTGGCAGTGTCTTGGGAGCTGCTTCTGCTAGTAACCCTAGTGGCAGTTCCTCAACGAGCTCAATATCCTAGCAGCTATGTTTCCTTCCAATGTTTAGACTGAATGAAGGAGGTGTGAGCCCATAACCTGTTAGAATATAGAAGATTGTGTGCTCGTTTTACCATTGACGATACCCTCATCACCCAACCATAGGCCGAAGCCACCCTCCGAGCACCTTAACCTTGATTGAGAATTACTCCGGAAGCAAACCCTAGGCTAGATAGCCAAATAAGGTGTAGTGCATCTTCCTCCAAGGATAGCGCACCAACAATTATAGCTAATAAGATAGTCCAAAACCTAGCCAAGAGATAGTCCAAGCTCATACTGAAAACTAGTTGCTGCTACAACTGCACCTGCAACCCTCCTCCACATGTGCGCACCAAACTGGGAACTGTAGTGCGCACCAAACTGGGAACTGCAATTATGAGATATGTCAAAATGAAAACTGGTGCCCTTTATTTATACTGGTTCTGCCAGATTTGTTGGGGTCGACTTCTCCTTCTGGATATGTGTCTGTTCAGTATATTATTATTATTTCTGGTCGACTTCTTCTCTTGGAGGCTAATAACCTAATATAAATTATATTCTTGAGCCGACAAGACTTCTAGGGTTATTATCCAACTCATTAGGGTTTACTCTTGCTTTCTAGAGTCTTCTATTCTCGTCAGGTTCACACGTGGAGGTAAATACCTCCTAGAGCTACCATAATAGTAACAGAGGGAACATTCCCCGAGTGTCCATCTCCCTCATGCACTTCCATTCTTTGAGCATAGGTATGTTCCACTGCTGGAACTAGTTTTTCTTACTTGCGACACTCGTTTCCTCCTCTGTATCATAGCATTTGTTTGTTATGAAAAAACAAAAAAAGACGGGCAAGAAGGGAGTACTATATTATATTTGGTAGAAGTCGTGTCACCTTTGAACAAAGCACAAAGTTATTTTAGTTCATTCCTCATAATTTTGGGATTAGCATGACCTTAGGAAGCCTTCTCATTATAGAGCCTTCTCTACCGTCTGGTTACTCTTCCAGTCCCTACGGAGAACTTCATTGATGCCTCCTGCATCTCATGGTTTTATCTTTAGGTCTATACTGCCAGAGTTCACCATATGTCTCATGCTCTTTTTCAAAGGAAGTCTATCAACCTGTGTCGGCCACTCCTCAGAACTCTTGACTTTGCATGTCGGCCATACCCTCAGTTTGTCTAAGAATCACATGATACTTTATTCCTATCATGCACCCTGGTCCTACTTTCATCATTGGTAGGTAACCTTGAACCCAACAGTCGACATTTCATCATTGGTCGTTGACTGGGTGGTTTATTTTGTGTTCGAAAACAATACATATATTCACACATTGGGATTCATGCAGTGTCTTGGATGCCATTAGCATTATTGGTGGTCTCCTCGCCTTTGTCGATAATTTTCATCATTGGCTGCTATTCAGAGGGTCTTTTTTGTGTACTGCTTTCACTTGTCACACGCGAAAGACGCACAGGGTTGTTGGTTCGTGAACTTGTTCTTCCTTTGATTCCCACCAAATCATGAAGCTCCTGCTTTGTACCTCGTGTTGACTAATGAGAGATGCCTTAATTCTCTCCTTTCAACGAGTCTCTTTCCATCGACATCAACCCATTATTTGGAAATGAGATCTAGATTCTTCTGAGTACCTTGAGGTTTGCAGTCATTAGTGGTAGGCTCTCTCACCATCGACAGTTGGGAATACATCAATGCCTCCTGATCGATGGATTCTTCAGGTGTTCGACATCGACTACTCTATTCACACTTGTAAGAATGTACTCAGTGCCTTGATACCTACTTTCATTATCGGTAGGATATCTTGCGTTTGTTAACGATACACATCAATGATCAGTAATCAAGTGATGTCTCATTATGTTCAACCTCAACTCCTTTATTCACATGATGTAGACTTGCACCTTTGGCGAATTGTATAGAAGACTTGAAGACATCATTATGTGGCCGCAACTTTCCTAAGTTGTTGCTTCCTTTTCATTGGACTAGTACCTATATGACTTCAATGATCATGGGAGATCATATTGTACTCCTTGGTATACATATATATTTAGATTGGTTTTGAGACTGGTTTTACTGGGCCTTGTTTGTGACTATGACAACTATTGGCATGTAACCGCATTTATATTTGCCTATTTTATGGCCACAGGCACTTGTTTGGTATATTTTTCACATGGATCTACATTGTATTCTTGGCAGCCATGTATGCAAAGTTAGTACATAATGTAATGAGAAATTGAGTTCGTCCAGCTGGTTCTCTACCACTCCACTTATGGGTTATTTATAATGTATTTCAACCATCACAGATACTCCTTTGACCTCACACATTAGGGGGCATCTGTTAGAACAAGATTTGCCTCACCCTATGCAATCTTGAAGAGAGGGCCTTACTCCATTTCCCTATCCAGACTTACTTTCCCTGATTAATTAATCCAGAGACAAAAATAAATATTTTTCCACTTGTATGCACCTTGCAAGTTATACAACATGCGTATACGCTGGCTGCTCCACTACAACCCGCGTACATCAGGATTTGTGCCATAAAATCAAAAATAAATGTTGGGTTTCCATGTCACGACATAAGATCTCTGATCCTTGGCCTTCCACATACTGGAAACATTCCGACTCGACCCTTCAGTTGCATTTTGAAGGCTATAAAGAAGCCAATTCCGAGCTATGGAAAAGGGGAGAGAATTCAACTTTGAGAGCAAAGTTACTCTGGAGAAATTATTACTTCATTTTTTAGTCTGCATCCCTTTGTCCTTTAAGTCTGAACACAATGTTCAACTCCCAAGATCTTCCCTTATTGATGGAGAACCTCTTTGTCTCCCTTATATGAGATTTCCTTTTGTGGAGGATTGAAGTGGTGGAGGCCCAGTTGGAAGGAACGTGGTTTCTCGGTTCCGAACCGTGCTGATATAGAAGCCTGTAATGTTTTCACTTCTGCTGATCATTTATTAATAGAAATACTCCTTTCCCTTCCAATTGATATCTTGAAAATACATGTATTATGATCCACGGGCATGTTTGTTGAGAACTTGTTGCGGGTATAAAGTTTTGGGTCGAAGTGCTCAACGATGGACATCATCAAACATTTGGACGAGGTAGGCCTCTTTCTTACCTCCTTTGCACATTAGTTTATATAACATATGTTGGAATTGAGTTGATTTATACAGTCACCCCTATCTGTTGTGGTTCACCCTAGCCACAGAGAGATTTTCCTCGTAACACTTCCCGATCATGCAACTGGTAGACGTCATCACACATTTAGGGGACTGTGACCTAATGCCTTCCTCCCACGACTCTAGGTTTCAGAGGATACATGGTGGGAAGTGCCTCCACCCCTCCTGATAAAAATAGGGTCAACACCCTATCATGGATCATGCAATGGCACTGTGCTCTAGGAACTTTATCATCGAATATTCGATTTAGGCAGTCATGGCACCTGGAAAACCTGCACTTTCCCACATATCATAACAATGCAATTGAACCAATATAATTTAACATACAAATGATGCATATTATATTGTTTCTCGGTTGATGTCCATGATATTGACCACTTATTGTCATCCTTCTTTGGATATTACATAGCCCATTAAATCTACATGTTAGTTTATAACACAAACTCATGCATATCCATACACTTATTAACACGTAAATACTTTTAAACATATCATTAACTGGGTATCCACACACCGACATATTTCAATTCAAATTTGCATGCTAGAAGTAGGTCGCATAACATCCATAATTATTCACGTAATGAATAGCATTCGTAATATTTACATACACATAGGTCCACATGCCCAAAATTCAAATTTCTAAAGCTAATAGTTTTCCATAGATAATAAGAAAATGAAAATATGATTAAGCCACAAGTAATTTTAGTTGACTAAGTCAAAATAGGGAATTACATACACCCACCCTTTGGGAAACTGTCCATAAGTTGTTGTCAAAAAGGTGAGGGATGATCTCTAGGAGGGGTCATTCGCGACCCTAGGGGGAATATTGAAATAAGCTTCACTTGGAGTTTGGGTTTCGCTACCAATAATCAGGAAAAATAATACACTCTCCTCAAAGGTGTTCAATTAGCAAGAGAGAACTAGATCCAACACATCATCATCATTGGTGATTCTATGAACACCATTTGCAACATGATCAAAGAAACTCTACCAAAAGTCTCTCAATTTTTCAATACAATAAATAAAAAAAAAGGCATATGTTAGATGGCATCCCTCAGGTGTCCTTTTGACATGTAATGAGGGAAAATAACCGGTTGGAAAACTCTCAAGCCAACCTGGCGATTACAATTCCAAAAGGGTTTATTCGGATTAATGGGAGATTATCCCATCATCCTATACCATAATCAATGCAGTCTCAATCAAATTCAATGCATGTCATATGGGTGCCACACCCACACAAGAATCAAGGTGTCAAAGTAGCAAGGGCCTCCTTTGTCAGACATATCATCCTAGCTAGGACATACTCTCTTAAATTCAAGGTATAGTATGTGCATGAGCGAGGTGGGATATTGCAATAGAAGTACAATTTAGTTATGCCAATATCCTCTCTGTTTGTGTGGGAATAAACAGGTACGGTGAATTCATAATTTTCTTCAGCCTCCGAACATCCAAACCACCTGAATTCCATCATGAGAATGTATAGATTATAAGGAACGTGCGAGATTTCTTATAGTTTGTGTAGAAGCAGATTTGATCCATGGGGGAACCTAAGTGCGAGCTTCAAAGTTAATTGTGCAAGTGAAGGTTTGGTCTCAATTGGTGTTGGGTGCATGCGTATTTTGAGGAAATAACTATTTTTGAAAGGAAAAACCTAATTTTGGAGCACGCACAACAACTGACACGAAAGAAACATGCGGAAAAAGAAGGAAAATCAACATGCAAGAGGAAAAGCCACATGTGAGGAGGAAGACAAGCCTAACCATATTAGGTTTATGGTTTTTGACAAAGGTGGTAACAACTATAAGCTTGTTAAATAGTATAAATAAGAACCTAGGAGGTTTAGGAAGGGGGTTGTTCGGTTTTGTCTGTTCAGTTAAGTAAATAACCAAAGATTGTTGATAATTGTGGTTGAAATTTGTTGAGTTGTAGAAGAGTTGAGTAAGGTACATTTTTAGGGTTAGTTCACAGGATGAGGAGCCTGGTGTGATCTAGTTCACCTCACAGAGGTTCCTTAACCTCATCAAGATTGTATGATTGAATATGTAATGCGTGCAACACCAAATTTTGCAGTAGACTAAATGAAAGAGCAGAGAAGCCAAATCTTTGTGGACGTAGCCTAGGAGGGGGTGAACCATGGTAAAACCTGTGTTATATGTGATGTTTATTGAATGATTACTACCTGTTAATGGTTATCTTATGAATGAATGATTAACTAGATGTATTAGAATGCATGCATGAGCCTAAAGATGAATGAATCCTAGAAATACTTGAATGAATAACAAGATTAATGCATGAAGAATATAGAATACAACCCCAGATCCCCACTCATTCCTAGACTGCAAGCACTTTGGCATTGAAGTCACCCATAGAGCTATCTCGGGTTAGACTGCGTTGTGTGCACTGTGCGCAGTGTTGCCTTCTAGTTTACCAGGAGGGCCGATAGTTTTAGAGGGTTTTGTTGGAAACCTATTCAGATCTGAACCCGGGTCAGCCCAAGAAGAAATAGAAGGGAGATCTAACCCAACAAATGGTTCCATCGCCGATTGAAACTGCATAGGATTGAGTGGACGAGATTCGTGGAAGAAACACATAGAGAATGAAGGTATAGAAGTGAATGTTCAAGCCATGGAATCCAACAAAGGCGGAGATCGAAATATGGTTGAAAACGAAAGAACTCAAGTTTGCGCAGAAGGATAATAGAAACTCTAAGTTAACACCACGCAAATATTTGGACAAATACATGTTTAGCGACTTGCATGAGGTATTTTTCTGTGATTTCCCACATTTATTGTAGGAGTGGTTAATGAGATTAAAATAAAACCACCCAACAAATTGAATCAGACACTTGGAGTGGAATACTGTGGAGATCACACAGTTACAACAAGTTAAAAACAAATTTACGTGCGCAATAGATTTCTGGTTAGACAATATTGTTACAGGGTTTATCACTGAGTTTGTAGTAGATACCGAGAAGTCTTACAACCCAACAAAGCATGATTTTCTAAAAGGACCCAGATTTAGGTATATCAAATCATTGTATACTTCAATCAACATTTTATTGTATAACAACGGTGTGATGACCATTGAATCAGACAACTAAACTTCCCTGCGTGCATGGGGGAAGGGGGGAAGCACTGACATGAGGCTAAGAGATGGAGAAAGAGATGGATAAGGGAAAAAAGAAGGAGGCCATGGACCCAATCATAATAGAAGAAGACCATATAAAGAAGATAATGGCAACAAGTGGAAAGACACACAGTGGAGTACCCTACCAATATAAGATGAATAACAAGAAGAGAGCCATAGCTGATAGAAAGGGATTGGAAAGTGATGAAGAAGAGGTAGAGGATCTTTGGGTTATGGAGCAGATTGAGAAAATCCTGTGCACAACATATGAAAGGAACCATTTGTTGGGTTAGATATCCCTTCTACTTCTTCTTGGGTTGATCCAGGTTAAGATCTGAAAATTTTTCCAACAAAACCCTCTAAAACTATCGAGTCTCCTGGTAAACTAGAAGGCAATGCTGTGCGCAGTGCACAACATCACAGTCTCACTCAAGATAAATATATGGGTGACTGCAATTCCCAAGTGATTGCAGTCTAGGAATGAGTGGGGATCTGGGGTTGCATTCTATCTTCTTCATGCATCAACCTTGTTATTCATTCAAGTATTTCTAGGATTCATTCATCTTTACGCTCATGCATGCACTCTAATACATCTAGTTAATCATTAATTAATAATATAACCATTACATGAAGTAAGCATTCAATAAACATCACATATAACACAGGTTTTACTATGGTTCGCACCCTCTTGGGCTACATCCACAAAGATTTGGCTTCTCTGCTCTTTTATTTAGTCTGCTGCAAAATCTGGCGTTGCACACATTACATGTTCAATCATACAATCTTGATGAGGTTAAGGAACCTTTGTGAGGTGGACTAGATCACACCAGGCCACACCAGGCTCCTCAACATGTGATATAACCCTCAAAATCTACCTTATTCAACTCTTCTACGAATCAACAGCTTTCAACCACAATTATCAACAATCTTTTGCTATTTACTTAACCGAACAGACAGAACCGAACAATCCCCTTCCTAGACCTCCTAGGTTCTTGTTTATATTATTTTACAAGCTTATAGTTGTTACCACCTTTTTTTTTCCTCCTCACACATGGCTTTTCCTCTTTCATGTTTCTTTTCCTTCTTTTTCAGCATGATGCTTTCTTGCCAGCTATTGCGCGTGCTCCAAAATTAGGTCTTTCCTTCCAAAAATAGGTCTTTCCTCAAAATAGGCTCACACCCAATAGTTGAGTTAGAAGAGAAAGGTGGAAATGCACGATGGATTAAGGTGAACACAAGAAGACATTGTTCCCTCATCAGGAATTGGGTGGAAATAATTGTAGATAGAGTAATGGAGCTGTCGTTTCTGAACCGGCTCATAAAGAAGGGTATATGCAACACAATTGGGACCGTTCATTCATTTAAAGCAAGATCTACAAATGTTCATTAGGTTAGTCGTTATACTCGACTAAATCCTGGACAAAAGTAGAAGAAAATCAGTGGTATTAGTGGTATCCCTGGGAATCATAACTCTATAGTGCAATCGTAGTGGTATACTTGGGTATTTGGTCTTCATAGTGTAATTGGATCAGCATGACATCCATTCTCTTCTCCTTGGTGAACAATGTCCTTTTGTAAGGGAAAGCATGGCGCTGATTCCATTTACATAAGTCGACATCACAATTTTTGTCGATATGCTCCTAATCCAATGCCTCACCTATGAAGACAACCACATGTTGGATATTTGCAACTTTGAGCACTCATTCTCCACAATAAAGTACAATAAGACCCATCTACACCATTACAAAATCCCCAGGAAGAGAAGTTGGTCCCACTAGTAAAAGACAAAAAAATAATAATAAAATTGAAGACCCATAAATAAGAAGTCAGCCCCACACTGGCACCCAGATCAATATAAATACATGACTAGCTCATTTCATTTTGACAGTCAGACAACTCCTTCTGCAGTGTGCACAAGGCAATTGCAGCTGCAATTTTGGCAGTTTCTCTATTTTTGGGTTATTGGTTATCTTGGAGAGTGCACCACACTTGGAGAAGCTCTTGTTTGGTTATTATTGGTAATCTTATTGAGGCGCTAGGTCCTGGCGATGATAGCCTTGGGGAGGATCTTCTTTGTATGGTATTTTGGCTATTGATGATGATGTACTGGTAATATCTTGGACTAAATTCTTCTAGAGAAAGGTTGTTGGGTTTTCTCCCAAGTTCGGGTTTCCCATGATAAACTCCTGTGGTATTGTGTTATGTTATTGTGTTTATTATGAATGGTTAATATTTCTAGATCTTGTCATTTCCATTGTAGTATTATAGTTGATATTTTCAGTGTATAGTTCTTCTATGATAATTGTTGTATGAAAGTGTATGTTGTTATTAATCATAAGGAAATAACTATCAAGAGTTGAGAATCATAAAACACCAACATGGTATCAGAGCTAGTTGAAATATTTCCACTGCACAGTTTCTAGTTACAGTTGTAGTTTCCAGTCTCCAGTTGCAGTTACCAGTTACCAGTTGCGCAAACCTTGAGATTAGAACACAAGCTGGATGGTGCTACAAATTTCAGAGGTATGCACTTATATATGTTTCCAAGTTATATCATTTAGCAGAGTATGAGGGTGTTTGCAGGGAATGTACAAGGGAAATTGTACAAGAAATGACCCAAAGGGATCATTGGATCTAGTGCATTCAGAGGAAAAGTGCACCCTCCATAGCAATTAAGACTCCAAGTTTGCATATCAGGTTTGATATTTTTATATTGTTGCATCTTAAATAAATATTGTAAACAGGACAACAATATTTAGATATCTATTACTACTAAGTACTTTTTGCTATCAATTGTTTTGAATATTGTTAGTACAATGATCATTGTGTAAATTCTCACTGTTTAGTACTAATGATGCACTTATTTACAAGATGAAATTGATTTATTCTAGGAGATGTTCTTCGCTGTTTTCTTTATCCAGAGAAGGTTACTATGGAGGTCACAACACTAGAAAAGTGTTGCTCTTGTATTTTGTTCTTGTTTTGTTCCAGGCAGGTTACCACGAAGGAATAATTGGTAACATCACTAGAAAAAGTGTTGTTCTCGTTTCCCATTTTTTTTTTATTCTTGTTCGTATTTCCTTATCATAAGAACATTTTTCTTGTCTGCTATTTTTTTGTTATTGTGCTTGTTCTGGGAAGGTCATAGGTGATAGCTTTGAGAGGGGGCTTTAGTGATGGTTAGAGGAGGAAACATATTACATGGTCTCTAGTTTGAGACATGTAGCAACCTATCTAGACATGGAGTTGTATACATGGCATTATACATCCATATACCAAAGGCGAAGAAGAAAAAGTTAGAACCTTCCAAAAAGAAGTATACGTTTGTGGGATACCGAGTGTTCCACATGGAGATTTATGAGGAGGAGTAGGTGGCTCCACCAGTGGTGAGGCATACAAATCCACCTAGTACCAGTTCAAAGGAAGCCATATTTCATAGAGAGTGAGCCCTCAGGATCCAGTAGGGAGGAGAAACATCCCAAGACAGTTCATTAGATATCAGACTCCAGAGGAGATCAACAGATGCAGAGGGAGAAGAGATTGTACAGACTCATAGGGAGTAATGTTTCAGAGGGAGAATGGTATTCTAGGATTGATGGATACTTGATGAGCTTAGTTTTAACCAAGAATGATGCAATATCATAGTGATCCTAATCTTAGAGAGAGTTAGTTGACACATAAGAAGAGTCATTCATTTAGAAGGAGTTCCCCCTTAGATTCAAGTGGGAGAGAGACATCTTTCAGGACTAACATAAAAGTGTCATGATTTGAGGAGGCTTCGAGGAGATGTGAGATCTCCTATGAGGATACACTTGTTTCAGTAGATCTTTCTACAATGATAGAGGAGGCAGCCAGTCAGGAGGATTGGGTATGGATTTTTTCTCAGTCACAGAGGGAGCATCCAGTGAGGTAGACTAGACAATAAGACTTACTCCAGTGAAAGAGGGAGTTGGCCTCAGATTTCAATATGGAGGATCCTAGCCATATGTACTCTTGGGATTAGAGGTGTGATGAGATCAAATGATATATTCCTCATTCATAGGATACTGATGAGATTCAATATGATGGACTTTAATTCCATGACTACACCTATGATGACAAATCTGAAGAATTTGAGGGATTCTGCTTCATATTCATATTTGGTGGATCCCATGATGTACAAGCAGTAGATCGGATCCTTGATGTACCTCTTTAATGCTAGGCCAGATATTTGATTTACAGTGAGCACCATGAGCCAGTATTTGGTTGAAGCCAAGGCAGTTTCAGTGGGTGAAAATGAAACATGGTACATTTGGATATGCTTTGTCTCAGGTGACAAAGTGAGGCTGCAAAGATATACAAATTCCAATTGAGCAGGGAGTGCAATAGACAGATTGAGCACTGTAGGGTGCTTCTTTAGCTTGGAATCAATTACAATTTCCGGGATAAGTTGGAAGAAGGCTTTTGTAGCACTCAGTACAACAGAGATAGAGTATGTCACAACCAGTGTCATAGGTCATGAAGTGGTGCAACTTTAGAAGCTTCTTGCAAGACTTCATCCAAGACATGGTACAAAAGGGAGCAACAAAGCTCTGGTACTTATCCATAGATGAGAATATTGCATATATCCTCTCAGAGTGGCCATGCTAATTTGAATGAGGAGGATGATACACATGGTTAGCCATGTTGATTTGGCTAGTGATGAGCGTTGACATTTAAACATTAGGAATACATCCTACCATATTGGTCATGCATATGGATATGCTAGTGCTTATATGACCAAGGGAGAATGATTCATTCACTCACGAGGCTCTACTAGTGGTGAATGGACCAGGTATGTTGATAGCATCGGGAAAATGTTCTCCCAAATTGTTCATGCATGGGGCTATACTAGTGTTGATATGACCAAGGGAGAATGATTCATTCACTCATGGGGCTCTGATAGTAGTGAATGGCCCATATATGTTGATGTTCTCCAGGTTCAGGAAAACATTCTTCCTAGATTGGTCAACATGGGGTTATGTTAGTGTTGATATGACCAAAGGAGAATGATTCACTCATCCACAAGGCTTTTCTAGTGGAAAATGGACCAGATAAGCATCATGCAGACATTATCTTAGATTGGTCTTGCACGGGGCTATGCTAGTTCTGATATGACCAAGGGTAATGATTCATTCACTCATGGGGCTCTGCTAGTGGTGAATGGCCTATGTGTATTCCTTCTCCTGAAAAGGAGTGAATGGAATCGAGATTTTATCGCATGCATATTCCAGGATGTAATGCATGTGCGGAGATGGCACATCAACATGGCTCATGAAGATAACCTTTCTATGACAGAAGAAATCCAAGTATGGAGAATGCCTCCCTCGTTGAGAGGGAGTGTTTGAGATTTACAACTTTGGGAAATCATTCTCCACAAGAAAGTATAATAAGACCCATCTACACCATTAAAGAATCCCCAGGAAGAAATTGAAGACCCATGAAGAGAAGTTAGCCCCACCAGTAAAAGACATAAAAATAATAATAAAATTGAAGACCCAAAAATAAGAAGTCAGCCCCACACTAGCGCCCATATCAGTATAAATACATGACTCGCTCATTTATTTTGACTGTCAGACAACTCCTACAGTGTGCACAAGGCAGTTGCAATTGCAGTTATGATAGTTTCTCTATTTCTGGGTTACTGGTTATCTTGGAGAGTGTGCCACACTCGGAGAAGCTATTGTTCGGTTATTCTTGGTCATCTTATTGAGGTGCTAGGTCTTGGTGATGCTATCCTTGGGGAGGATATTATTTGTATGGTATTTAGGCTATTGATGATGATGTATTGGTAATATCTTGGATTCAATTCTTCTAGAGAAAGGTTGTTGGGTTTTCTCCCAAGTTTGGGTTTCCCAGGATAAATTGTTGTGTTCTTATGTTTACCGTGCATGGTTAATATTTCTAGATCTTGTCATTTCCGTTGCAGTATTATAGTTTATATTTTCAGTGTATAGTTATTCTATGATAACTGTTGTATGAAAGTGTATCTTGTTATTAATAATAAGGCAATAACTATCAAGAGATAAGAATCATAAAACACCAACACCACGGGCCCAGGATGTCCCTCCTGACACTCTGGAGCAGGAAATCCAACAACTTCAAATTGTCTACCGGAATTTGTCTTCTCGGGTCTCTTATATAATGGACATCCTTATTCAACATAGGACGACTATGCGCTAGCATCACAATGAGGTCAATGCCATAAGGTCATAGGTAGAAAGTTTGTAGTTACAGGTGGTACCAGCTCCATCGGACCTTGTCGAATCTCCTTCCAACAACCGATCAACCTCCCATTGATTTGAGCATGCCTTCACATGGCATTGAAATGGAAGAACCATATCCTCCAGTCAATCCCCAATCGAGTATCTGATTTTTTTTAAATGTATATGCATTATAGGCATCTTTTATAGACTAGCCACCTGCAAATTTTGTAATGTAATGAAAGCAAGTAAAGAACGAACTAAAAACTGGTTAGTAAGGTCAGGAGTAGAGTTTTTGAGATGTTATACATGCCTATGGGATTTTTTGAACTCTTTTGTACCCCTTTGCGTGCTTCAGACTTCCATTTTTTATTAATATAATATCTCCCAATTTTTGTCAAAAACAAAGTGAAGGATGATCTTGACATATGGTCTCTGCATCCTCGCAAGTAGCAGATCCTGGTCTATAATTTTCCCACTGGACCTTAACTTGGTCCACCAAACAATGCTTGATCTCAGGTCAAACCTTACAATCCAATATGCATAACAACTTGACCATGATGGTTCCCACATTTGAGACCTATAATTCCTTCCAATTTAGTTTGCGAGATTCATCAACAACATAATGTTGTAGTAAAAATACATGAAAAACATCATGAGTTTTATGCAAGTGGGATGGTAGTACGAGGAGATAGGAAATTGTTCCAATTCTATCTTTAATTTTAAATGGATCTATAAATCAAGGTGACAACTTTGTCCCCTTCCCAAACTGAATGGTATTCTTATTAGGCCTGATATGAAGGAAGACTCGATCTCCTACTTTATAACTTCAGTCAATATTATGTGAATCAACATAACTCTTTTGTCTATCCTGTGCCTCCTTTAACCATTATCTAATCTGGATCACCTGATCCTCCATATCTTGAATCAATTCTGACCATACTGTCACTCAATCCTATAACCTTTTCCAACTCAATGGTTTCCTGCATGGCCTTATATACAGAGGTCGATAAGGAGGCACTCCAATTGATTTTGAAAATTGTTATTGTAGGCGAACTCTACCAAAGGTAGGTAATTCTCCCAATGGGTTTTGTTATCCATAACATACATCCTAAGCATGTATTCCGTAACATGGTTTTATTTTTCATCTCGTCTGTCTGTTTCAGGATGGTACATTGTGCTCAAGTTCAATTGAGCCCCCAATGTTGACTGCAAACTTGTCCAAAACCTAGACATAAACCAAGAGTCCCTATATGAAATGTTATTCTTGGGTAACCCATGTAGAAGTATAACTTCACTTATAAAAACATGTGCCACATCTATGACATCATAAGTATATTTGACTGGAATAAAATGTGCACTTCTAGTCAACTTTTCAACTATAACAAGAATGACATTGTGCCTTTGTGATGTGAGTGGAAATTCCACAACAAAATCCACAGAAATGACTTCCCATTTGGACATAGGAACATCATGCAGTTGTAGGAGTCCTTCTGAGTGGTGATGATCAACCTTCAGTTGCTAACACTTAAGATGCTTAGCGAAGAAATGGACTACATCACGCTTCATGCCTGTCGAAAAGAAAAGCTTTTTCATGTCTACATACATTTTCTTCACATTAGGATGTGCACAATAAACTGCACTATGGGATTCCTTGAGTACAACGCTTCGAGTATCCCCACCCTCAAGAATGTACATCTTTCCCTGGTATCTCAACAATCCATTTGCTTCAAGGCCATGTGTTTCAAACTTTGATTCTATATTCCTCCCACTCTAGAGGGGTGAAGTAACCTTTAAATACCAACTATCTCCAAGAAGTTGTCCCGATACTTTCTCCCTAAAATTGACCTTTAAGGGAACCAAGGAGAAGATTTGTGGCCTTTTTCTTAGGACATCAACAACCATGTTCTCCTTTCCCTTGATGTATGAAATTAAAAAATCATACTTTCTCATAAACTTGCTCCATCACCTCTGCCTAGCATTCAGATCCCTTTGAGTAAAGATATGCCTTAAGGTTTCATGATTCATTTTGAGGTCAAAGTTTAGCTCTACTAGATGTTGCCTCCAAAGATTTAGAGCTAGCATTAAGGATACCAAATATAAATCATGAGTGGCATAAAGCTCCTCATGTTGCTTTATATTCCTTGATGCATATGATATCACTCCCCCATACTCCATTAACATGACACTCAACCCTTGCTTCGAGGAATTCATGTAGACTATGAACTCCTTATCCATATTAAGCACTCGTAGGATTGACACACTGGTTAGTAATCTCTTAAGCTTGATGAATGCAGTGTCACATTCATCTGTTTACTCAAACATGACTCTGTTGCACTATAAGGTGGCGATGGGTTTCAAAATGTTCTAGAATGCTTCCACAAACCTTCGATAATAACCAAATATCCCCACAAAGCTTCTCACCTCACGATAATTTTTCTGCACTAGCCAATCCATTATGGCCTTCACCTTTTCTAGGTCCATTGAAATTCCTTTACTTGAAATGATATGGCCAAGATCATGAATTTCTTTCTGAAAGAAAGAGCATTTCGAAAACTTTCCATACAACTTGTTCTCTATAAGGCATGACAACACCACTCACAAGTGTTCTTCATGTTCTCTTTCATTCCTAGAATATATGAGAATATCATCTATAAATACGTGCACACAGTGGTCTAAGTACTTTAGAATACACCATTCATGAGGCTCATGAATACAACTAGTGCATTTTTCAATCCAAAAGGCACCACTATAAACTCGAAGTGTCCAAACTAATTTCATAAGGCAGTTTTAGGAATGTCTCCTTTCTTAATTCTTAACTGGTGATATCCTAATTGTAGATCGATTTTTGAGAAAACTGTTGCTCCTTTCAACTGATCAAAGATATCATCTATCCTTGGTATTGGGCACCTATTCTTTATTGTGGTTCAGTTCAAGCCCCTGTAATATATACACAATCATAAGGAACCATCCTTATTCTTGAAAAATATTACTAGTGCACCCCAAGGTGAATAATCCTTAAGTCCAGTAGCACCTTCAATTGCATTTGCAACTCACAAAGTTATGGAGTCATCATCCTATACAATGTTTTGGAAATTGGATCCGCACCAAGTTTTAGCTCGATTGTAAAATCATTTTCCCTCTTAGGAAGCAACCTTGACAACTCCTTCGGAAAAACATCCTTGAATTAAGAAAAAAATGGATATTGATTTAGAGAGGGTCCCTTCCCCTCATTTACTACTTCCACTATGTGAAATTGACACCCTTTCCTCAAGAAATGTTTAACTTTCATTGTCAAGATAAAACATAGAGACACCCTCCTCCTGATACCATGGATCTCAATTAACCTTGCTTCATCATCTACACAAAGCACCCTCTTCGCAAAACAATATAGCAAAGCTCAATGAGCTTCTAGTCAGTCCATACCAATGATTAGATCATACGTCCATAGGGTAGTGACATACACCTTTAACCTAGTAGTACACACTCCCAGATCTACAAAGCATTTCTCAACACTAGGTCCTACCGTTTGTTTTTCTCTCGAAGCCATATCGAATTGTTTAAATTCATTATGATTGTTTGCTTCCAACCCACATTTTTCTAATGCACATGGTGAAATGAAACTATATATGGCACCAGAATCAAATAAAATTTTAACCTTGACTTGATTCAACGTACCTGACAACTCCACCATAGTGGATTGATGTCCTGCCTGGCTGTTATTAAACACTGTGTAAATCTGGTGGCTATTGCTTGCTCTTCCCATCCTAACCTTTCCTTCTCTATGCATAGTGTTAGATTATGACTCTGGGAATTCACGCTAGTAATGAGGTCCTCTGCACCCCAAAAAAGTAATGTGAGGTGGAATCTGCACATTTCTTTGTGGAGGCCTTTGAAATGAGTTCCTTCTCCTAGAACCCATGCCCCTACTAACAACTCCCCATGAATGTTGTGGACTCTCTTGAGTCATTGATGATGCATGGGATGTTGTGGTCGCTTCCGTTGAAACACTTGCTACAATCACTCTAGGTGAAACTCTAATTCCATAAATAAGGAGGTGGGATAGAAATTCCTCCCCTGGAGAAGGTCCTAGGGGCCTTCCCTGCGAATCTAGGCTATTGCAGAATAACTGATCTCATTCCTCCTTTTAAATCCACATGCTCTTCTTCATAAAGAGAATTTTCAACTGCTTCGACCACTGATGATGGTTTCCACATCCACACTATGGCCCTTATCTTATGATTCATCTCGTACACAAAACGATTTTCATGTTGTTGATCGATGTCCATGTATGAGACATACTTGACTAGCTCATTGAATCTGATCTCATATTCCTCTATGGTTCAATTTCCATGAATTAGAGCATGAAATGCTCCTACCCATTGTTCCTCATAGTAAGCAAGCAGGAAAATATTTTCTTTGAAAACCTTTCCTCCAAAATCTCCTAAGAGATAGTGTCTGGGGTGAGGTGTCACTGTCTCTCTAGGTTACCACACCAGTTCAAGGCATTGTCCCTAAGCTAAAATATTGTTATCTTGGCCTTTGATTTGGAAGCATAATTCGTCAAATCAAGATATATTGTAATTCCTTATAACCATGCCTCAATAAATTCACTTGCACGAAACCCAACAAACTCTTGGATTTTGATTTTCTACAGTTCTCTAGTAATGTCCCCTGGTGAAGGTCCTCATTCTGAGTCCCTCGACTCTTCTAGGTTACCCACTCCAAATGGAGGGGGCTCCACTTCGACATCTAATGACTAGCATCCTTTTAAAGTCGCATTGATATCCTCCAAAGATCACAATATGAGAGCTAGCTTAGGTGATGGCGAAAGCGGTGGCAACATTGGTGGTCCCTATGATGATGTCCCTCGACCTCAATTTCCCCAAGTCCTAACCATACTGAATAAATGAATCTGCATCAACACCGAATGCTTATTAGAAAAAGGATAGGACATTCTAGGTTCTACTCAAACTTATACTTGAAAATGTAGGTTTAGGTGTAAATTTCTTTATACTTGATTGTAAACAAACATTACTGCCATAAGGAAAAGTGGCTATGAAATCCCCCCTCCCCTCTCGACTTTTTATAATCCTTTACATCTTTATAAATTGAAAAAATTAAGTAATGTGATTTTAAACGTAGTATTGATTAATTACTATAAACATAACCACCAATTAACATAGGTTAAACACATTAACCTATTTTTTTTAAAAATTAATCAACCTTTATATTATAATAAGGTTAATAATATATTTTTATTTATAACAATTTTTTTTTAAATTTAATTTTTATAGTATATATTTTAAAACAAAAACAAAGAAAAATACATTTATTCTATTTATCCATGTGCATACCTCGTTGGACATTTTTCTTCACATTCTTATGCTTTTGTTTACTGGGTATTTTCATGAGGAAAGGCACGACCTGTTAAAGGTTTAGTTGCATGCAAGGGTGTGACTCAACTTAGAGGTGCTTTAGTTGCACACAAGGGTGCGAATCAACTCGACAGTTTAGCTACACGCAAGGGCATCTCAACTGGTAGAGCATTTGGCTTATCAAGGCTCGATTGGAGTGAGAGGAGGGTGGCCAAGTGGTCTCAGGTATTTTTTTTTAATCTTGGGTTTGTTTCTCTGTGGGGTGGGAGAAAGAGAAGGGTCGGTCACATGTACGACCTCCCTCCCTTTTCATTACTGGCTAGAGTTCCCTCTCGGCTCACCTAGGACAACTTGACAAGTCTACCAGTAGGTTTACATTAAAAAGTAATAATTTTACAACAATTATTATTATTATTTTTCAAATTTGTTTTATAAATTATTTTTTTGGGGTTTAGAAACATATTAAAAAGTTTATACATATATATATTATTTTTTGTTAATCATTCTATATATTTTACACACACATAATCTATATAGTAATTATATTATATTATATAATTATTACGGGGTACCATCTTGTTAGTTGGGATTTGATGTCCATACCAAAATCTCTTGGTGGCTGCGGTTTTCGAAACATTCATTGGTTTGATCAAGCTTTAGTTGTGATTACCAAGAAAAATCTCAAAGGTATAGACGTGATCTTTTGGCTGCGCTCGGAGAGGTACAATTTTTTTGTAGCTTCTAATTTTTGGAGTGATCCAGGTGGATATTGGTGGCCACCCACCTTTTCCAAATGGCTCAAAATAGTTTTATGGAAATTTACTATTTTTAGCATGTTTTAACTTCTGGGGCCATTTTGAGGGCCCAAATGAAGGTTTTTCAAGATTGAGGTTCTCAATGATAGACAAAGGCATAATTGATCCCCCAAAATGAATCTCCTCGATGATACCTTTCCAACGAGCTATCACACGCCTAAAACGGAGATTGTATGCAAAAGTTACGACCCCGGGAAGTTGATGTACTAACTTACCCAAACGGGGCCCACATGACTTTTGGCGCTTCATCTCCTAGGGTTAGGTGTTTGGATGTCTAGGACTTTTGGCATTCCCGTCTATTGTAAAAAGGCCTTTCGAGCCTCATTGTAATCATCTTCTCATGAATGCGAGTAGCCGTCACATCTCTTCTCAGAGATAAGTTGCCACCATTCTAGCGAGTCTTTCACTCTGTATTTTTACAGTCTCTGTACATTTCTTTGATTAATAGAAATCGTGTATTACTGTATATCTGTGTTTATGGTT
>ML812310.1:210910-237052 GCA_009831015.1 Picea engelmannii
AATGGTAAAAGACAGATCATCGACGCAGACCCCACTGCTATTGTCGCGACCGCAACAATTCAACCAGAAGAACCAACAGATCCTGAAGAAGGGGAGTGCCTTTTTCATTCACAGATGTGGGTGAAGGGGACCCCGCTGCATTTTATTGTTGATAGTGGAAGCCAGAAGAACTTCATCTCAGCAGAGGTCGTCAAACTGTTGGGATTGTCGACAACACCACACCCGCAACCATACAACATTGGGTGGCTTCGCCAAGGATGAGATCTCCATGTCAACCAACAGTGTCAATTGTCATACGACATCCAACCCTTCAAGGATGAGGTATTATGTGATGTTTCCCCACTCGATGTCTGTGATGTGCTCTTGGGCCAACCATATATGTGGAGACGCCATGTTGTTTATGAGTCTCGACCCCGTAGTGTCATTGTTACTTTGGGGGGTCATCTCTATAGAATACCAGAGGTAGTTCTGACTACTGTTCAACCTAAAAAGTGTCGCAAGGTAGTATCTCATACTGCAAAATTCATCTTCTTCACAATCTATTCAAAAGGAGAACAAAAGGACACTTCAACCACTACAGCCTTGCCCCAAGCACCTTCTATCCAATAGAAGCAGGTCGACAAGGCTGCAGCAAAGTGAAAAGATTCCTTTTGCACATTGTCCTCTCATGTATCTCGACTTGTTGAGCATCCTCAACAACAATAGGTTCGTGACAAATTTCCACAAACTGAGCAGCGCGACGTCTCCAGCAAGACAAGCAACTCACCAAGATGCAGATTCAACAAATGCTTTTCCCTCTCCCCCGGGAACTCAACGCAATGGAGACCATTGCTTCCTAAGGAGGGAGGATTGATATAGGTGGATATCGGTGGCCACCCACCTTTTCCAAATGGCTCAAAACATTTTTCTGGCAATTTTGACAATTTACTATTTTTAGTAGGTTTTAACTTCCGAGGCCATTTTGAGGGCCCAAATGAAGGTTTTTCAAGATCGAGGTTCTCAATGATATCTGAAGGCATAATTGAGCCCCCAAAATGAATCTCCTCGACGATACCTTTCCAACGAGCTATCCCACGCCTAAAACGAAGATCGTATGCAAAAGTTACGACCCTGGGAAGTTGATGTACTAACTTACCCAAACGGGGCCCACATGACTTTTGGCGCTTCATCTCCTAGGGTTAGGTTTTTGGATGTCTAGGGCTTTTGGCATTCTCATATATTGTAAAAATGCCTTCCGAGCCTTATTGTAATCATCTTCTCACGAATGTGAGTAGCCATCACATCTCTTCTCATAGATAAGCTGCCACCATTCTAGCGAGTCTTTCACTCTGTATTTTTACAGTCTCTGTACATTTCTTTGATTAATAGAAATCGTGTATTACTGTATATCTGTGTTTATTGTTGCATCTCTAATACATTTCTGTTATATTATTGAATATCTGCAATATCTATGTACATTTCTTTATTATATCTCCGCTCTCATTTCGTGCCGAAAATAATCCGGATCATGGAGGAATTTTATGGACACATTGCCTCTACTAAAAAAGTGGCTTGCTTGGTCTGTTGGAAATGGAGCTCGGGTACTGGTTGGGCAGAATCCTTTTGTAGGAAGTGGATTCTCTTATAAATTATTGTCTACCCTCATTCATCATTTACAGTCTCTAAAGGTGTTTACTCTAGCTCATATTAGACATACTTCTCCGTTTAACGTATCAGGTTCACTGGATTGGTTAGAATCTGTTGATCTTTTTCTTGAAGGAGATTTAGCTTTGGAATGGAACTCTTTCTTGATGACTTTGAGATGTAGTGGAGTTACACTCAACAATGAGAATGACTCTACTGTTTGGACTTGGAATCATACAAAAGGAGATGTAATAGTAAAATCGACATATGATGCTTTAGTGGCCCAGAATTTGATAGTGGTTTCTGAATGGTTGTATAAAGCTCTATGGAAAATATGGGTTCCTGCCAAAATAATCCTATTTGTTTGGTTATGTTTGCATGATCGTATTCTTACTGGTGAAAATTACAGGCATAGAGGTGGTATTGGTCCTTCTGTTTGCAGTTTGTGTTTAAAGGAAGAAGATATGATGAAGCATTTGCTCATAACCTATGAGGTTACACAATTTATTTGGAAGGAGGTATGTTGTCAATTGAAGATCAATGGTTTTTAGAATTTGATGTCTTTGAAGGACAATTTGTTGAATTGGTTTATAGCTCTTCCTCGTCACAAGATGGTTCCTCCATATGTTCTTTGGGGAATTTGGCGTTACTGAAATAAGATTTTATTTGAGAATATCCCTAGGAATGATTATGGTCTTTGTTCCAGGATTGTGGTGGCTATCAAAGAGATGCCCTGCTCCACTGTGGGGGATAAATTTGATTTCCTTTTGAATCCGATTTATTTTGGACAGAGGCCTTTAGGCTTCTTTGATGGAGTTGTTGCTGGTGAAGAATGTGGAGTTGGTATTGTCCTTAAAATGAGTGGGGATAATTTCTTTAAACTTCATCTTGTTGTTGGTCCAAGTTCAAATGTTAAAGCTAAACTTCTTGGTTTGTGGGGCCTTTTGACTTTTGTTATGAGAAGTCAAATTATTGAATTAATGGTGGTTGGAGACTCAAAGGTTGTTCTTGACTGGTTTGCTGGAAAGTCTCAACTGAATTCTTTAAATATACAACCTTGGATGAAGAAGATCATGGAGATCAAGCATATTTTCAGTTGGATTCATTGTTTTCATATTCACAGACAGTTTGATACTCTGGAAGATTCCTTGTCAGAGACTGCTCTTGAGAAACAGATTGGATGGTTGAGTTTTGAAGAAGTCTTTGAAGACTCTGTAGTCAGTTCTAGATCTTACTTCATTTTCTAAACTTTGTTATTGTTTTGGATCCATTTACCTCTTTCAGTGAGGAGTTGTTATTTTGATTTGTTGACTTAGTGTTTCTTCTGCTAGTTTCAGAGGTCACAGTTTTTTGGATATCTGTAATTACTGATAATTGCACATGTTTATATGGAATTGGATGTCTCGAGGGTGGTATGTTTATGAAGAGATGATGATTTTGACAGAAGAAGTCATGTCTTATGAATCTATATGTCATATTATGTACTGAAAAGTTTCTTTTGATTCTTAATGAATATCATTGAAACTGTTTTTTTCCTGTGGAAAAAATATTATATTATATACTTATTATATATAATAATAATAATAAGGTCACGACCAAGCCAGACACCAAATTAGTGTCTGTGACCCCCTTATTTGTGGGACAAGGGACCCCCTTCGTGCAACAATTTGATTGCTAAAGTATACAGAGTTATAGATACCCTACCCCCTATGGATTTGAACTTGTGACCCTTAGGATATAATATAATATAATATAATATAATATAGTATATGCAGAATAAACAAAAATAATTGTTTCTTTAAAGCTAAAAAACATATATGTATTTCTATTTATATACAACACAAAAATACAACCATTTTGGAGGAACCTGCCAAAATGGAAACTAGCGTCCATCCCTGAAAGAAATTAACCAAGTTTCATCATACAAGTATTAAGTTTGTTCTCCAAAAAAGAGAACATATAATCATGATTGGCAGTCTATATATAATGTCATTAGAGTGTATTGTTCAGACTTCTATCTTCCCTATACATTCTACCAAGTCTGATAATATCTACTGAAATTAAAACATAAAATATATCAAACTCAATTCCCCTTAGCTTCATCTTGGTATGGCACTATATTGATGTCCTCTCCCATGTCCTTATCCTCTTCGTCATCTTCAATCTAGATGGGTTGGTCCTTGGAGTCTGAAGAGCACGAGTTTTTTCCCTCTGCCTCTGTTTGCTCCTGGTTTTGACCTTCAAGGGTGACTCTGAACTTAATTCCATATTGAGATTTGTAGAAAATATCAAATTTTCCTTCCCGTGTTTCAACAACATGCAAAGTGTCTTCCTATTCCTTCATGGTTCTTTATACAACCTAAGCCACCATTGCCTCGAAAATCTAATATGTTTACGTTAATTTGAAGTATTTGGTCTCTCTAGTTCTGTTATAAAATGGGTCTTCCACCCATTCCTTTACCTCTTCAACGATCACCTCCTCTATTGTATTTCTCCTTTGAACTCTCACCGCATCCTCTATCTCAACTGCCACTTTCTCTGCATCCAAGTAGAGGTACTTGAACCTGGAACTTGCCATGCAAGCCACTCTAGTTTCTCTGGTTTTTCTCACTGGCCCATGGGAGGAGGATACCTCTGCTCTCTTCCCTTGCTAGCTAGTACCCTGTGCACCACACCTAGCTATCCTGCAACTACCAACGTTTTACTTCTTTCTTGGTAGAATCCCCACATCCTCAATGATCCCCTTCTTCATGTGCCTAGATGCTCGTCCTCTCCATGGGATCTTTCTTCTCCAAATTCTCCTAACAACTCTCATAATTTTGATCCTCCTATGTACCTTGGGTGCCTCCCAAGGTTCAGATCCCTGATAAAAATGTAACCAATTCCTCCCCCGACCTTCCCTCTCTCGCGTGTTGGTATGCATCTCACATATTTTTGAAATGAGTCTCCGACTAGACTCAACCTTATCAATTGGTTTAGTAATTATCAACCTAACCCACCAAAGCATCACTTTGATAATTCTTTTACCTCATCATCATCATGCAAGGTACTAACCATGGTGGCTTCTAGAGTTTTCACCTTTCCTTCCTTTGATTGCTATGTATTCTTACCAGCTCTCACACTTCAAATTTTAATGACACTATGTTTCCATTTGGGACGTGCCTATACAAGCCTCCTTCTCATCTATTGTCTAACTTCTCCTTCCTCCCAGCATGGTCTTACCATAACAAACTTGTATACCACATGTTCTTGCAGAGGAGCTAACTTTCCGCGCTATCTTGACATTTGTTTGGATTTCCATCACCTTCTCGAGCCTCGACTCCACTTCGGTCACCCATTCTTCCTAATGACTTGTTTTCCTCATAATAAGCTTGAGTACCACTTGTCTCAATCAAAGCGCTAATTGAAAGTGTTGTCTTGTCAAGCATCTAGGTTTTCATGACTTGCCCAGGCCCAACCTCAACATCAGTCATCCCATCCGGAAAAAATAAAAACAATTGTTATAGATAAGACTCGGTTATATATAATTCATTATTCCATATTGTATTATATATATATATATATATATATATATATATATATATATATATATATATATATATATATATATATATATATATAATTAACATTTTTGTTTTATCATAATACTTGATTTTTGTAAATAAAAATTCTTATCTAACCCTTATTAATTCTCTGTCAATTGTAGGTGATGATGATTCTTACAACTAACAAGTAGCTTGAATAGGGGACCTAGAATAGATGTG
Organism: Picea engelmannii; assembly: GCA_009831015.1. Lineage (NCBI taxonomy): Eukaryota > Viridiplantae > Streptophyta > Pinopsida > Pinales > Pinaceae > Picea > Picea engelmannii. The sequence goes on from ML812310.1 coordinate 216,298, forward strand.
TATGGTATCTTTCCCCTGATGAACACTCTATCATCTTCAGGTTTAGGTTTCTTTGGGTAGTCTTCCTTAGGATTTTTGGGTTAGTTGTTTGGGTCAATTCTAGCAGTTTAAAAGATAGAAAATAAACCTTGGGTCTTGGGTTGTTTTCTATCTACAACATAAATTTACAATTTAGAGTGTAGGTGGGTCCTAGGCCTGAGTTTTGTACTAGGTTCTGATATCATATGTGAGGCCTTGTCCCTATAGGGATTTAGAGTTGGTATTGTTGTAAGGATTGTACACACATTCAAGTTTCAATGTAAATTTTTGTTCCGTTTTCAAATGTAAATTTAAACTTTGATGAAATAAAACCTTATTTTTTTCTATATCCTAATACTATCAAGCATTCTTATATTTTTCTTTGAGTAAACCGGGAAATACATTTTGAAAGCATTAAATTAACAATTTGAGCATATAAATCGAAATAAAATAAATAATAAAATACCTCGATTTTGTATTTGATTTACTCCACTTGAGTAGAGTTGAGTTGTTCCCTTTCTCCCAAACGTATTTTTTACCTCCTAGAGAACTAGGAATATCCTTGTCGACTCTCTATCTTCAGGAAACCCTTTGGGGTTTCTTGGCCCTTCGTGCCCAAAATTCCTAGCAACACAGTCTAGTCTTGTATGCCCAAAATGTCCGAAGTCCAAAATTCCTTCCTCTCTAAATTTCTGTCCCTTGTTCTCCAAATGGTCCTCCTCCCAAGAAAACCCCCCCTCCTTATCCTCCTCTGGACTTTCCCATTCTTCCACAAATGTTTCCCCTTGACATCTCCCTTAAATTTATTTAATAATCATCAATATTCCACCTACTTTTAGTCCTTTCAAACAAATACACACCGCTCATGTACACACACACACATACATACCTAACAAATAAATATTTCAATTATTTAATAAAAATATTAAATTTACTAATTAAATCTAACTAATTTAATTAATCACAATAATTAAGTTTAATCATTTCACTTGACTAATATCATTAGTGTATTCCTTCACGTAATTAAATTACTTAGTGGTCCAGGTGGATACTGGTGGCCACCCACTTGTTCCACTAATTCATAATGGTTTCACATCTTGGCAATTTTTCTATGATTTTTTGGGTCGCAAACTTTCGAGGCCTGTTTGATTCCCTAAATGACGTATTTTTGACGCGACAGTGCCCAATAGATAGCCAAAGGTATGTACTGTGCCATTCAAAATGTGTACTCCTTGGATAGACTTTTATGACAGGGTACCAAATGTCCCAAATAGAGATTGTATGCAAAAGTTGTGCTCCTGGGGAAGTTGATGTATCAACTAACCACATCGGGGCCCACAAACCTTTTGGCTTTTCAATTTCTAGGGTTGGGGTTTTGGATGTTTAGGGTTTTCTCATTGATGCTTTATGTTAAAAGACATTTTCAGCCTCTTTCTAATCAAATTCTTGTGAATGAACATAGTTGTCACATCTCTATATTCAAATATAAGGTACCACCATTCTAGCTAGCTTGTGTGCTTTGCATTTTATAGTCTTTTGTATTTCAGATAGTCATTAATAGAATCTGAGTTTAATTGTATTATTGTGTTTCTTTCAATAACTTTGTGTATTTCCTTGTTATATCTTTTCCTTCATGTCATTCTCAATATAATCCAGATCAGTAGTATCAGAGCAGTCTTCTCCTTGTCGTTTCTTAGTGCATGTCCTCGATGAGGTCAGGGTTTAGAGAATTGGGTCTTGAGATAGTTTCTCTTGAGGACAACCGCTCTTGCTAGCCCAAGTGACCTCCCATGGAGGAATAAAAGAGAGACACTAGAGCATGATATCCTATCAAACTATTGCTTGAGGAAGCCTTCACACAATAGAGGAATGGGATGATGGAAAATTTCGCCTAGATCCTTCGACGAATTCCAATAGCGATGGCATAACCTTCAACCATTAGTCACTTTGGAGGTGCGAAACCCTTCAAGGTACAAGTTAACTTTGATATTCCTTCATTTGAATGCTAGATAGACATTGATGCTTTGGAAAAATGGTTAATTTTTCTAGAGGGTTATTTCTTTGTCCAAAATTTTTCCAACAGTGAAAAAATCACCTTCGCACTCCTTAAATCTCTTCTCCATGTCGAAGATTGGTGGGAAACTTAGTGTGAACAACATATTGGAGATGAGTCTACAATGTTTGGGCCAGAACCTGACTGGGAAGATTTTTTTGATGCCCCGAAGGAGAAATACTACCCAATTGGAAACTATGATGGCCAGTACACTAGATGGATGACTCCGCGTTAGAAGAGAGACCAGACGATGTGGGAGTACATCAAAATATTCCATACCTTGCACAAAAAGGTGGTATTAAAGACTCCTAAAAAAACCTCGTCCTAAAGTATTGTAGTCGCTTACATAGGTACATCCAAACATATATGGATTTCCTAGACATCTCCTTAATGGGAGCCACTTACCGATATGCTTTCAAGATCGAGCAAAATTTCAATAAAAAGAATAATCGATATTTCATCTCTACAAAACCATCGATGTAGAAGAATGGTGAAGGTGGCCCTAACTCCCAAAGAAAATGATAAAGAAAGGATGGACAACCCTGGAAAAACAAGTCCAAGAAACCAACAAAGAAGGGTAAGAGAAGTTGAAGGAGGACACTAGAAAGTGGTGTGAGTTCCGCAAAATCCCTTGGCACAACATTGATAAATGTCACTCTAAACAATCATTGTTTGTTGAGACAAAAGTCTCAGAGTTGGATGTTGACTTCGACTCTGATTCAGAATCGAATAAGGGAAAAAGAATCATTGATGTAGAACCCAATGTCAACATCGTTACCACAAAATTCCAACCGGAGGAACCAAAGGAGCCTAAAGAAGGGGATCGCCTCTTCCACTCACAGATGTGCATGAAAGGGACCCCCCTCCAATTCATTATTGACAGTGGTAGTCAAAAGAACCTAATTTCAGCAGAGGTTGTCAATAGGTTGAAACTAATAATGATGTCGCACCCTCAACCATACACCATTGGTTGGCTTAGGCAGGGATGAGACATTCACATCAACCAACAATTTCTCCTGCACTACAGAATCAAACCCTTCAAAGACTAGGTATTGTGTGATGTTTCCCCCCTTGAAGTTTTTGATGTTATTTTAGGACAACCATATATGTTGAAGTGTCATGTTTTTTATGAATCTAGGCCTCGTAGTGTCATTATTACTTTGGGAAGTCAACTATACAAGGTATTGGAGGCAGTACCAACTACTTTGGTCTCTTTGATCTCCGCAAAGCAGTCCCGAAAGGTGGTCTCTCAGACCAAGAGATTCATCCTCTTTACGGTATGATAGGAAGGTTAACGGAAGGTCATTGCAACCGCCAAAAACTTTGCACAAGGTCTCTCTACACAACAACAATAGGTGCACAAGATCGTATAAGAGCTCAAAGACATCTTTGCCTCACCTACTAGAGTGCCTTGCAATGTTAGGTAAACAATCAATTGATATGACACCCGATGCACCTCTGCCTAATGACCTTGTATACATGCACTCTTTTATGAAGAATGAAGAAATCAAATTCCATATCTAGAACTAATTTTGAAGGGACACATCAGACCAATATCCTCACCTTGCGAGAGCCCAATTATTCTCGTGTAGAAGGAAGGTTGATACATGATGTGTTTTTATTGAGTATAGATCCATGAACAAGATCAAAATAAAAAATCGGTACCCAATCCCCCACATTGATGATCTTCTCAATCAACTCAACGGAGCCAAAGTTTTCAATAAGATTGATCTGAATTCATGCTACCACCAAGTGCCAATTTAGCAAACTAATGTATGGAAGATAACCTTCAAGTCTAAATAAAGTCTCTTCGAGTGGTTGGTCATGCCTTTTGGCTTGACTAATGCCCTAGACACATTCATGTGAATGATGGATGATATATTGCATCCATTCACAAACTCCTTTATGGTCGTATATCTGGATTACATCCTCATCTTTATCAAAACTTGGGAGGAACATTTCAAGCACATTCAACAGGTCTTGGGAACCCTACGACATCACAAGTTATATGCCAATTTGGAGAAGTGTTCCTCTGGCATGCAAAGAACCTAATAGTTGGGACACATCATGGATGAGTAGAGTGTGCATGTGGATCCATCCAAGATCCAAGTCATCCATGATTGGATGGCCCCAAAGACACTAACTGAGCTCTGCAGCTTCTTGGGCCTCGCCAACTTCTACCACAGGTTTTTGTTGGGGTTCTCTCATATCACTTGGGCCATAATCCAAGTGACCAAGGGTGGAGAAAAGTCCAAGTTTGTTTGGATTGCGTCCCAAGAGAAAGTATTCGAGGATTTGAAATTTCCCCTCTGCTCAACACCAGTCCTTATTATTCCATACTTGCAACAACCATTTGAGATTGAGATGGATGCTTTATATTATGCCATCGATGTAGTCCTCACTCAACATGAGAATCCAATGGACTATCACAGTGAAACATTATCTAATGATATTCACAGATACCCCACCTATGACAAAGAGATGTACTCCATTGTGTAGGCATGTTGACAGTGGAAGAATTAAATTCTAGGGAAGGAAACAATCATCCATGTTGATCACAGGTCTCTGTAATTCATGCAGGCACATGGAAAGTTACCGAATGACCACCATCAAAATTGGTCCACATACTTGCAAATATTCCACTTGAACATCAAATATAAGAAGGGAAAGACCAACCATGTCGCAAAATGCCTCAGTTGACTTCCAATTGTGGTGGTAACCACAATTCTTAACTCATGTGGGCATGATACATCCCGATGGCCACAATTATACAATAGTGACTTTGAATTTGATGCTTCCTATCATAAAATGAGCGTAGAGAAATAAATTCCATACTTTCATCTCCATGATGGATTGCTATGTCATATAAACCATCTTCCTATTCCTTCAAGAGAGCGTGCAAATATTATTTGGGAAGCTCATTATAGTTGAGTCGCAGGACACTTTGGTGTGGACAAAATAGTGGTCGTACTACAAAATCATTTTTATTGGTCGAAGCTTCGATAAGATGTGTGCAAGTATATCATATCCTACACTTCTTGTGCCATTGCCAAACTCACCATCAAGAAACAAAGGATATACACCCCTCTTCCTACTCTTGATAGGCCTTGGGAGTCCATCTCCATGGATTAAATGTCAGGTCTGCCTTCAACCAAGCATGGTAATGACCGTGTCTTAGTGGTCGTTGATCAATTCTATAAGATGGCAGTTTTGGCAACTCGTAAGAAGAGCATCACAACTGAGGCCACTGAAAAGCTCTTCTTTGAACGTGTTTGGGTTCATTTTGGGCTCCCATGGATCATTATTTCAGATCAAGACATTCTTGAGTACTTTTTGGTCCAACCTGTGGTACATGATGGACACCAAATTGACCAAATTGACTTCCTTCCACCCACAGACTAATGGACAAACAAAGGTAGTCAATAGAATGATTTTCCATATCCCAAGGATGTACAATTCCGAACATCCACACACATGGGATGAGAGCCTTCTTTATGTTCAACATAGCTATAATAGAGCCCTCCAAAGCTCTATTGGCCACAACCCTTTTCAAGTGTGGTTGGGGTTCCAACCATTTTACCCCATTGACGTAGCTTTTCCTATTGAAACTACACAGGAATAGTCCTCCCATGCTCAGACTGAGGCTGATTGAGTAGCCAAATTTTTTGAATGAATCTAGCACATTCAACAACAAGTTCATGACATTTTGCAAAAAGTCAATGCCAAATACAAGCAATGCCATGATCAACATTGGGTACCACACAATTTTCAAGTGGGAGACAAGGTATGGTTTCATTTGCAAAAAGTGTGCCTCACCGGACTCCATCAGAAGCTCTGAACACTCCAATATGGGCCTTACACCACCACCAAGGTTGTGGGTGAGAATTCTTTTGAATTAAGTATTCCCATTTTCCTTGTCTTGCACCCGGTATTTAATGTGGAACTGCTTCGACCATATTTTCCACCTCTCCTAGACACTTCGAACGCGACCGAGCACTTGGTCCTTACAAAAATCAATCTTGATTTCATTGAATAGGAAAAATTCGACCAAATCATCGACACCCAGATGAAGGGTACCCACTAGCAGAACATCTAACTCTATTGGGTTGTCAAAGCAAGGAAACTTCTTCACTAGGGAAAGTGGCCCACCAAGAGTCAGATTCAGTAGAAGTTTCCCCATCTGATAGAAGAACTTGACGCAATGGGGACCATTAATTCCTCCCCCCTACTTGAAAAACCTGCACTTTCCCACATATCACAGCAATGTGGTTGAACCAATATAATTTAACATACAAATGATTCATATCATATTGTTTCTCTGTCGATGTCCATGGCATTGACCACTTGTTTTCATCCTTCTTTGGATATTACATAGTCCATTAAATTTTTAGGTTAGTTTATAACACAAAATCATGCATATCCATACACTTCGACCAAGTATTAATATGTGGATACCCGGTGGATATAACATCCATCATTAATTACATAATGATAAAAATTCATAATATTTACATACATATAGGTCCACATGTCCAAATTCAAAGTGCCAAAGTTAATAGTGTTCCAAAGATAATAAGCAAATGAAAATACGATTAGACCATAAGTAATTTTGGCTTCCTAAATCAAAATAGGGCATTACACTTTCCCTACCATATCTCACACACAAAGTGCCATGACCCCTACACACAACCTTGCTAGAAGAAAATATTAAAACAAGCAAACTCACAGAAGGAACACCAATCAAAATTCCCCTGCCTAAGCTTTCATGGTGCACATCAAACTGGAAATCAACTCAACCAACATACATTGTTCACAAGCCAATTAAACACATGCAACATTCATAAAAGAAATATAAACACACATAAGCACATATGGCTGCACATAGTGAAAATAAATCACATTGGGTTTCTTTTAATAAATTGGAAACGAATTTCCATGTGCATGTAGGACAATGGGCTCTATTGTTACAAGAATTACAATAGGGCCAAGCCCTTTCTTTCTAAACACTTATCATTCTATGCCTCGATGGGGCTTACAATAAGCATATCTAAATTCAAAATTTCAAAAACTAATTGATGCACCTAATATCTCCAAAACGCACCGGTGCACTTCAAGAAATGGCGTAATGATCTACAATTTTTTTTTAAATCAAAGGGTGCACCAATAACATTTGAGTGCACTAGTGCATCTTACTGCACATAAAGTTATGGTAAAAAAAATACCAAATTGTAATTTTGTTTTTACATTTCATTCAATGCTTCCAACCATACAAGTAGGGGTGCTCACCATCCCTATATCACTACCCCATTGACAATGCTACCGTGTTGTCAAATTCCTTTATTTTGCTTCACCGATGGATTTGGTTTGTCTTCAAATTTTACAAAATGGTACCACATTTCATTTTTAATATATGAAACAACCATGCCTCCTCGACAAGGAAGAGACTAAGTAAATTGTTTGTTATCTTCTCATTTACATTTTTAGTAGAATAAAATTTAGAATTCGGCTCAAATTTGATTTTTTTCATATATTTTTAAAATTTTATGCAATGCATTCAGGCCATTCATATTGCACTAGCCAATGTGATGTATCCTGTAAATTAATAGAATGCACCATTAACAATGCATCTCATGACTTGGAGAGCACTGATAAATCACACAAAAAAAAACCCGCTTTTTTCCCAGTGCTCTCTATAATATGAGGAAGCATCGTAAGTATTGCTTATTCATAATTGTTTTTTGAAAATAACATAAAATATATCAATTAAAAACTGGGCGGTTGTATCACGCAGAGAAGTACACAAAAACCATCAATGATTTTCATGTGTGTCATCCTCCAAACTGAACTTACTACTATCCTATATTCTTTAGTTTCATCATGTTTTTTTACAAAAATTTAGTATATTCCATAAATTTGTAGTATATCTACAATAGAAAACTCCTAAAATGTATTTTGCTCGACAAAAAATTAACTACCTTTTTGGTTGGTTTTATTTGTGTCTTCTTCTTCCATAGTTTCTTCTGATGCTGGCTGGTTCAAGTCAATTCTTGAGAAAGCTACTGCTAGAGAAGATCCACTACTGGAGGGGGAGTCCACTAGCCTTGGAGGAGAAGGCACCCTTTGAAGAAAGAGATGCTACACCTGGCTTCTTATTGCATCCAATTCATCATGTTGCTTCTCCCTGCTGGATGAGGATGTAGAGAATTTGATTGATTTGAGCTGAAAGAGAATGATAGTCCAACTGCAATTGTCTGAATTCCTGCTCTAATACTTCAACTGCAGTGATAAATGTTTGTATATTTGCATTCCTTCGTTCCATTGCCTTGACGTTGACTCATGAATTTTTCTTGCAGCTCTTTGAAATAGAATTTACACACCGTCTTTTCCTCCTTTGATTGAGAGCCACAACCAGAGACCTGTGCTCTTGAATCCTTTCCCACTGAGTGTCATCCATGTTCCTTTGTCCCTTCCTCCAGTCCACTATCCATAGTGATCATCTCCACCACTACCAATTGGAATTATACCTATCTTTGTGCTTAGTGAGCATGCTAATTTGCAACGGCCTTGCAAACCATTTATAACCTCCACCTCTTTCCTCAATTTCATTGTCCGGCTGACAGAGGACGTGGACAAGTACTACCACCTCAGGGGGAAGCATTTCGATCTAAATTTTCCTGTCTTTGTTCTCGTGTGAGATAAATCTTCCATTCAACCTCATGATTTATATCCACCGAAATGACTGTGCCATCCCAGTATGATCTCTCATCTCCATCGAATCCAAACTCCCTTCCATTGAACCTAGAGGGAACCTAGAGCTGGAATACCTCATGCACATGAGCATAACAAACACGTTGGATGGAAGGACACAAATTGCATGGGTGCGAGTTAGGAATTTCATACAGAGAGCATTTCTAATGACATCACCTTGATTTCAATCTGACACCCATAGATCATGCACCTTATGTGTGATGCTTCATTATTTAAGAAATTTGGTGATGGGATAAATTCCCATTTATACCGATTGCCCCTTTTGTCAATAGGATTGTTGAGTTGGCCCGTGACTCAACCATGTTATTGTTTTCCCTTTTGATGTGGAAAAATGAGACTTTATGGATACTTGATATTTCGAAATGGATTTTTTTGATAATATTACTCTGACTATAATTTTGAGACTTCCTTTTGATCAAAATTCTTATGGTATTTTGAGAATCTCCCACTATGTTTAAATATTGCAACTGAAGGCTTTTGGATAGTTGAATTCCCTTTAGGAGGGCATACTCTTCTTCCTGGTTGTTTGTTGCTTGCACCCAAATCCATGCATAACTCAATTCTTGATTTCCTCTCGAGTCAACTATAACCCCTCCCGCTCCTGCCACCCCTGCTTCTTCATATTATAAATGCATCGTTAAGCGTTTTTTATATATTAAAAATTTCCTAGACTTTTCGTTGCTCCACGAATTGTATGAAAACACCATTAGTGGTTCTTTCATATATACCAAGTGCATCGTCAAGCCAACTTTAAACTAAACATTTTTTGGCACGTATTAGTGTGTTTGTGAATGTACAATGGCACTGGTACCGATGCTCTTGTACATCACAAGTGCATTTTTGAAGCCAAATAATAAATATGATTCCCCTTCTTTATCAATGCACAATATAAAACTAGGAGGCATAGTTGGTGGTGCACCAATGTATTGTAAGTGCATCAGTGACATGTTTTTAAATTTATAAATTTACCACTTTTTTCAATGCTCTTATGAAATTAAGGAAGCACCATTGTTGATGCTCTCTCACATCATAAGAACATTGTCAATCATAGGTATGAAATACAAATTTACAACTTTCAAGTGCATTTTGAAATGTACAAACATGCCATTAGTGGCGTGTCATAGCATACAAGGTACATCGTAGTGGTGTTGGTGCCCTTGTACAAGTGGCGTACCAATTATTGATAATAATAATAAAAAAATTATCCACTTTCCTAATACAATAAGTTTTAATCAGGGGCATCAATGATAGTGAATTGATTATTACTCCATACCATAGATGTCGTGTATCTATTTTTTAGGTGCATTGGTGTGTTTTACACAAGTTTTTGCAAAAAAAAAAAAAAAAAAATTAATAAAATTAAAAATAGTAATTTGTTATAAATTGTTTATGTGTGTGTGTGCATTCTTGCTTGCCTAATTAATTGTGTACATGAATTAGATACAACAATGATGACAATAGTAGTATTGTGTTGACCTATACAACTTCATATGCAAGTGGGAGGCCCAAGAGAGGGAGAGGGATATGTACCCTCATCTTGATGTTCCTACTAATGTCACTAAAGTTAGAAACTTTATTGGGGAAAAACAATACCTATGGAAGTTCATATCATCCTTTTAAGAGGTAGTTGCACCAATCCAAACCATAATAGCGAGCGATAAGATTTTCCAGTGGGGAAAGAATCAACAAAAATCTTATGACAAGTTGAAACAAAAGATTAGTCAATCACCAGTTCTCACATTACCAAACTTGTAGAATCCTTTCAAAGTGGAGACAGATGCAAGTGGGTATGTTATGGGGGAATTTTTTATTCGAGGTAAGCCAGTATGCTATCATTCTAAAATGTTTCATGGGAGAGTCTTAAAATACCCTACCTATGATAAGGAACTATATGCCCTCATCCAATATGCTAAGAAGTGGAAGCATTATTTGATGGTAAAGGAAACAATTATCCATGCAGATCACCAACCACTGCAATATTTTCACGCACAGAGTAAGCTTCAACAAACCAGAAATTATAAGTGGATAGGGTTTTTACAATAATTTCATCTAGTTATCGAGTGTAAGAAGAGAAACACTAACAAGTTCGAAAACATTCTTTGAAGGCCACCCACATCAAATATTAAAGTGTTTGTAACTCTTATGCACATGAAGCCTTTTACCCATGATGCATACAAAGAATATGAGGACTTCTAGAAGGTATTTCAAAATTTATAGAGCCAAATTCATGTAGAAGAAGGTGACAATAAGACTGACTATTATCTCTAGAATGGGTTACACTACAAGTTAGACAAGCTCTGTGTTCCTAAAGGTGAAATATTGTAGCTTATTAGAGACGCTCACACCTCTAATATTGCAAGACATTTTGATGTTGGAAAGACAACTGCTAACTTACAAAGGTATGTGCACTGGCCTAGAATGATAGAAGATGTAGCATGGTATATTAGAGGATGCATACTTTGTTGTGCCAGAAAACCCAGTAATAAAAATAAAGGTCTATACCATCCCTTACATGTGCCCACTTGATCTTGGGAAATGATTTACATAGATTTTATGGGTGGTTTACAAACAAATCATAAGGGACATGACTATATTTTTGTGGTAATTTATAGATTCAACAAGATGTGCATTCTTATGCCTTGGAAAAATACCATCAATGGACAAGACACAACAAACATGTTCTTTGAACAAGTCTGGGTGCACTTTTGGATACCAAGGAACATCATCTCAGACAAGGATACCAGATTTATCAGCTCCTTTTGGACTATACTTTGGGAGAATATGGACATCAAGTTGAAGAGATATACAACATTACATCCATAGATACATGGGTAGAGAGAACTAGTCAATAGGACGTTGATACAACTTTTGAGGAGTCATAATTAGAAGCATCCAAAGACCTAGGATGAAAATATGATCCATATTCAACACTCTTATAATAGAGCAATCCAGACTTCTACTTCCTTCTCCCTTGGATGTTGCATATGGAAAAAAAGGAGGAGAAATGGAAGACATCATAGGAGAATCTTTGAGAGAAGGGAAATGTGTTGAAAAGATTAGACAGATCCATTTGCAAGTACATGAGATACTGAAGAAGTCACAAGAAAAGTATAAGACCAGACATGATGAACACATAACTGAGAAGACATTCAATGTGCGAGACAAAGTGCGGTTACAGTTAAACACTGAAATACTATAGGGTCCTAGTAAGAATATCAAGGTTATGTGGTATGGCCCTTTTGAGATATTGGAGAAGGTGGGATATGATTCCTACAAACTCAATATACCCCCATACATGTGCATTTACTCCATAGTGAATATGGAGAATTTGAAACTCTATGAGCCTTCCATGTTGGATCAGGAGATGGAGCAGGTCCTACCTACCATAGAGGACTTATCACTAGATGTTTAGGTAGAGTTGGAAGAAGACTTAGCAACATGACCTTTGACATATTGGGTTGAAAGGAAAACTTCTAGAAAAAGAAAAATGGTACTCCAAGGAGAAGGTAGAGGGAAAATTTCCTCACCTCATTCAACAAATATTTTGGGGACCAAAAGATTCCCTAAATGGGGAGGTATGATCCAGATTGGATCATCATATAATTTTTCATCTACCTTGGAACTTTCTGGGTGGAAAAAAAAATGGAGGAATCGAATTCAGGGCCATTTAAGTGGCAGGTCCCAAATTGAAAAATTCGGGTTTGAAACCTTTTGGAGCCATTTTGAGTCATTAAATGGAATTTTTAGGGGTTATATTGTAAAAAAAAATTCTACATGCACTTGAAAGTGTTCTACACTTTGATACCTTTCCAATGGTTTGTGAAACACCTCAATTGGATCTCATATGAAAAAGTTATGCCTCCCGAAAGTTGAACTACCATGTTGACCACTATGGTACGAGTGGATGCTACATCAAGCCCCATTACTCAAACGTGTGGGGCTAGCCACATGTGTATTTTCAACAATATTCTAGAAGGTCCAAACCTTATAACTAATTGAGATTTGAGGAAGTAAAAGCCCTGACCCTAAATGGCTATTGGGCTATGTTAAATACCAAGCCACTAGGAGGAGAAGGGGCTCCATTATTTTGTATTGTACTTGTTCCATAGTTGAGTAGAGCATTGAAGGAGTGGTATTTTGAGAGAATTACAGAGGAGGTAGAATATTCTATAGTAGTTGTTCAAGCCACACTGTCTAAGGGAAACTCCATAGTGAGTGCCTCTTTCTTTGTACTTATTTTCCATAACTGAAGATAAGAGAGCAAAGCATAGACCTCATCTTCTAGATGGGTTTTCTCCCATATTGGGTTTCCTAGGATACATATTGTGTTCAATTTTGTGGATGGTGTGTATATTTTTGAATGTTCTTTCATTTTTGTATTCATTTATTTTCATAAATATAAGCAATAAGCTAGTAATAATTAATCTAGGATCTAAGGAAATAAACTACTTAATCTAAGATTTCATAATAGTTTAATATTTGTTGTGATGAATTGTTCTAGTGGAATATCTACAGTAGTTTATAGATCACTTTCAAATGTATTCATCAAATCCTTTCCATAACTATACTTTCCTTCCTCTCTTCTCCTTGCATCTTTGCTTCGTTAAATAGTGATGGAGATAAATAGCCACAACAAGTCTGTAAAGGTACTTTGTTGGTGGAATAATGGAGTGCTTGATTGTAAGAGTGATGAATGTACACCAATTGTTCATCCCATGTATTTGAATGCTTGATGTTGTAACCTCTCAACAATTGTACCAATGTTCAGTTGAAAAAATCCTTTGTCTATTAGTCTTTGAATGAAATGCAGTGGAATGCCTTAGCTTGGTATCCATCATGTCCCAAAGTATTGTCTAGAATCTGTTCAAGAACCTACAATATTGATAAAATATTATGGATCTCAACAATCCAAAATGTAACAAAATATGAATGAATAATAACTTGGTTTCTTCTCGTTCAATGATAGCCTTCTTTCGTGGAATGAACACATAAATCTAGTTAAAGTGGTCCAAAATGATAAACAAGTAGTCATGGCCTCTAGGGACATGGTAAAAAATCCAAAAACATTCATGAAATTCTCTCCCAAGGTCTGTTTGGTACCAACATTGCATGTACATCCCAAGCTTCCTATTTCTCGGCTTTCTAGTGCTACCGATGACTCGAGATCTTTTCATTGATGCGACTTATAAATAATTGTATTAAATGAGCATAAAATGAAGTGCACCATAAATAAGGAATAACTCAATAATGAAGAGACATAAGCATCAAATCTGAACACAAAAACTTGATAACGGAGTTCGTCCCTGGTGGACTATGTCTCCAGGTCCTGCTCTCAAATGGGTAGGTCTTTTTATTCACTCAACAAAAGAATTTGGCAAAATACATAAGTATAGCTCATTATGGAATTAAGCTGCATAAGCTTTGCTTAAATCAGAAAACAGACATCACCATTGAATTTTTGGCATCGAATTACCCAAAAATAACTGTCTCCACGCCTCAATCTGAATCTGGCACTCCTAGGCCCATGAGAAATATCGTCTCGGTTTCTGTGCCTACAACCTGCAATTAATTCATTGTACTCGCCTCGTAAAACATACTCGATCGTACCGTTGAGCGCCCTCTTTCCTGTCCACAGGAAAACTCAACATTTAAGTATAAAGTCGGGCGGAATATCCAACGGAGCCATTTGGCTCAATGGTTGGCAGATGTTATGTAAGGCGTTTGGTTGGGGAAGGTCTCGGGTTCGAGCCCGCGGGCCTCCCCTTTTGGCTTGTAGTTACAATAGAATATATATATATATATATATATATATATAGTTTAACCGTCGCCAAGTTTGGAGTACCGTTTAGATTTGTCGGATTTGGATTACCACGGAAGGTCAACCACCAGATGTGGTGGGCCACCTTTTTTTTTATTTTTTATTTTAATTTTGTTACAGGCCCTCATTGGGAATTTTCCCACTGCCATGTGGTAGCCCATGACTGGGCCACGTGGCAGCCAAACATTGGCCCACGTCATTCACCTGTATATACACCCTGCCACGTTTCCTATCAGCTACGTCATCCTGCCATGTATGGTACAAATGCCACGTTTCTTCCACATCCTATATGGCCTGCCACATGGTTGTACGAACTGCCACATCACACTTCCTCATTGGTCCACATGTTTCCCTGAAAATTTTGAAAATGAGTGACACATGGCAACCTTTGGTGCTGTCATGTCACCATACTGACATCAACATGACACTTGTCATCCTCTATGTGTACCACATACATTGTACAGATGTTGACGTCATCCATACTGATGTTGACGCCAATGGTACAGATGCTGACTCATCCCTGTTGACTGGGCTAGGTTGACCAAAACTTTGACCATGAGTATCTTTTGATTCGTAACTTCGTTTGACGAGCCGTTTACACCGTTGGAAATCTTGTGGCACACTCTTCACGATGATGCCAATTTCATTGAGTTTTGAGGACTTTGAATTTTTTCCCTTTCTCTTTTTGTTGAGGCCATTCTGAGCTTCCTGAGTTTCTTCTATGAATTATGAGTTGTCCTTAGTCTTCTCTGGATCCTTTTTGGATCAAGCCTTCCCACTGAGAGATTTTTGGACCACCAAAAGATTTCATCAATCAACACATAAGTGAGGGAAGAGTTCCCTCACCTTGTCCTTCTCAGTCCACTTTGCCTTACTTGGATGTGTGCCCTTTAAGCCTACTTGAAGATAATCAACATAACCCCTGCGTGAAGTCCTCGTTCTTCTGTCCAAGATGATATCTTCCTTTAACACATCCAAGTACTCAGGAGAAAACTCATCAACTGAATGTATTGAAACTTACTCACCCTGATCCATGATCATGGGAGGCTCAAAAAGTTTCAAGTTTTCCACATTTACAACTGAGTAGATCTTCATATAAGGTGGAAGATCTAGATGAAAAGCATTGGTACCACTTTTCTCCAAAATTGTAAAGGGTCCATAATAGATGGGCTTGAGTTTCTTGCCTTCACCCTTCAATCTCTCCTTGATGATGTGAAGCCATACCTAGTCTCCAACTTGGAAATGATGATCAACCCTGTGTTTATCATGTCGAGCCTTATACTGTGCTTGAAGTTTCTCCAACTCTTCCCTGACTGCTTGATGTACCTGTTGGATCCTCTGAATGAACTTGTGGGATCTGTCCTCGTTTTTTTTTTCAATTGAATCAACATCTCTCCCATACATCAAATCCAAAGGAACCTTAGGAAAATACCCAAAACATGTCTCAAAAGGCGAACATTGAGTGGAGGAACGTAAGGCTCGATTGTAAGCATGTTGTACATAGGGTATTTGTTCATCCCATAATTTGGGATGCTTGCTGCAGTAGCTTTGGAGAAAAAGTACCATTGTTCGGTTAACAACCTCTGTCTATCCGTCACTCTGTGGATGGAAAGTAGTGCTCCTCTTCAACTTGGTGTCCATCATTCTCCACAAGCTTGTCCAAAAATCCCCAAGGAATCAAGTACCTCGATCCGAGATAATGGATGTGGGAAATCCAAAGTGAACCCAAACATATTGAAAGAAGATTTTAGCAGTCTGCTCAGCAGTGATATGCTTTTTACATGGCATATTGATACACATCTTGTTGAACCTATCCACTACAACATACAAATAGTCATGACCCATTTTCAACATTGGTAAACCCCCTACAAAATCCATGGAGATACTTTCCCATGGATGGGATGGAACATGAAGTGGTGAGTATAGCCCCAATTTTCTATTAGTGGGCTTACAAGTAGAATACATCACACACCCCTTTACATATTTAGTTACAATTGCTTTCATCTGAGGCCAGTTAAAAAACCTCTATAGATGAGCCATAGTTTTTCCTACCCCAAAATGCCCAGACACAAGAGAAGTGTGAGATTATCGTATTACATGGACTCGTTCACTTGTAGGAATACATAGCTTTCCAAGATGGTAGAGTAGTTTTCCTTGCAAACAATAGTTCTCTACCTATGCACCATGGGTTAGATTCTCAAATACTTCTTTAAAATCTTCATCAACAACATATTGTTCCACATAGATATCATGATATAAAGAAGCATTCTTCAAAATAATAGAAGCAACAATAGGAGGTCTAGAAAGCATATCAAGTACCTTGTTACTCGTACCCTTTTTGTATTTGATTACCAAATGAAATTGTTGTAGAAAACCCATCCATCTGTAATGCCGAGATTGTTGCAATTTGGTTTGTGCTTGGAGATACTATAAGGGTTGATGATTTGTAAGTATGATTGTTTCCTTCCCTAACAAATAGTGCTTCCATTTCTTTACGATTTGAACTAATGCATACAACTCATTATCATATGTACGATAGTTAACAACAACTTGGTTAAAAGTTTCAGAGTGGTAACATATAGGCTTATGATATTGCATCAATATTTCACCCATGGTGTACTCGATGGCATCTGTCTCGATCTTAAAAGGATGTTGAAGATTCACCAGTGCTAATACTGGTGCGGTACTGATCTTTTCCTTCAAAGTGTCGAAAGTTTTTTGTTGCTTTCCTCCCCACTAAAAAGTGTTCTTCACATAGTTTAAGGCATGCAAAGGAGTTTTTATAAAGGAGAAGTTTGAAATGAATCTCCTCCAGTACTGGACTGCACTTAAGAAGCTCTGTATTTCGGTTACACTTTTGGGCTTAAGCCAATTTACAATTACATCAATCTTGGAAGGGTCAATTTCCAATTGTCCTCCTCCTACAATATGACCTAAGTATACAAGTGTAGTCTTACCAAATTCACATTTGGACAATTTTACATACAACTTTTCCCTTTTCAAAGTATCCAATACTTGCTTTACATGCCTTACATGTTCATCCCAAGTCCCACTAAATATAAGAATGTCGTCTAAATATACAATCACAATATCTTCTAGAAATGTCCTGAATACATCATTCATCACACACATGAAGGTTGTTGGAGAATTACAAAGCCAAAATGACATAACTAACCACTCAAACAATCTTTGTTTGGTTTTAAAGGCATTTTTCCATGCATCTTGTTCTGCAACCCTGATTTGATGGTATCCACTACGCAAATCCAACTTAGTGAAATAAACAACATTCTTTAATTGATCAAGTAAATCATCTATACGAGGAAGAGGGTATTGATTTTTCATTGTTATTTTATTTAAGGCTCGATAATCGACACACATTATCCATGTGCCATCCTTTTTTGGCACCATCATGATCAGAGAACCACAAGGAGATGAGTTGGGCCTAATGACCCCTTGATCCAATAAGCCTTGTACCTGCATTTTGATCTCTTTCATCTCTACAACTGACATCATGTACATGCCCACATTAGGAAAAGGAGAATCCTGCTGAAGATGTATTTCATGTTGGATTTCCCTCTTAGGAGGTAATCCATCTAGTTCCTAGAAAATATCATCATACTTAGAAACAATATCAATTAATTCTTTCTTATGAGAAGGATCACATCCTTGAAAAGTGTCGAATGTTTCGACATATTTTTCCCTTATGACCATTAGTACATATTTCTTATTAGTGTTTATGAGTCTCTTCATTTGTCCTGCACTAACAAGTGTTGTGTTTACCCTCATGATGTGAGCTATACCAATATATTCCACTCCCCCTTTAGTAAGGTGATATGTGTTCTCATGAAGAAAGAATATTGTTTTTTTGTCATAAAGATAAGGACTCCCCAACGCTATGCCACATATATCAAGTGATACAACATCCAACTCCACTTCATCAATCAACTTTGAAGCAATAACAAATATGGCCCTACATTGCTTGGTGACATTAAGTTTTTCTTTATCACATACCCAACCAAGAGGATAAGGCTTTGGATGTGGTTTAGTTTCAAGACCCATCTTTTTGACAAGTGCTTCAGATATCAAGTTTACTTGGGAACCCAGATCAAATAATGTATCTATCTTAGTGTTTTTAGATACAATTCTTACATGAAATAATTATTCCTCTTTCTTTCATCATCATGAGATTCATTATTGGAATTTGAACTAGCATGAAGGGAATCTTTACCTTGTACTCCAACCGTTGTGATCTTTCCTTTTTCTCTTGAATCAGAACCAAGATCGTGTTGCATTGTAGCAATGGTCTTTGTCTTCCCCTTTCCATCGGATTGTTTCAGTCTCTTCTCTAGATGTAGTTTCCAACAATGTTCGTCATTGTGACCATTCTTCTTGCAATGAGTGCAAGATGGCTTTCCTTCTTCTCTCTTTACAATGGTGGTCTTTTTGTCCTTCCTTTTAAACTTCTTAAACTGCTTATGTGGGAGATTGGAAGGTTTCTTTGTGGGATCTTCTTGAGCATGTTTTCCCCTATTCTCAAGGTGTGTGGCTTGCACACTAACTTCGTCAAGACTGGTGGGGTTAAAAAATAGTAAAGTATGACGAATATAACTGTGAAGTGTGCCAATATACTTCATTAAAGTTTCATAAGAATCCAAAGGAATGTTTAATGCAAGAGATTTCTTCCTAAATTATTCCATGAAACTTTGTACAATTTGACCTTTACTTTGTCTTAAAGTTTGTCATTCCATCATTGTTTTATGTAAATAACCCAATGGATAAAATTTCTTCTTTATTGCTAATTTAAATTTTGATCATGAGGAAAGAAGATTACCACACTTACTTATGTCCTGAAGTTTGCTCTCCCACCATACGAGAGCGGTGTCTTCCAATCGAAGAGAAGCCACTTGCACTTTAACTTCCTCTTCATCAATCTATTGAACATGACAATATACTTCAACCTCTCGGATCCAATTATCTATCTTTTCAGGATTAGCATCTCCATTAAACATAGGTAAAACAAATTTTACGTCAAGCTTTAATAATGGTTTCTTAAAAGAAGCTTTATGGATAGAATGATGAGAATGGTGATAATGCTTAGAGGAAGAAGAGCTAGAACTTGATGGTGAAGATGAAGGCTTAGGAGTGTCTCCTCCAACCCCTTGATTAACTGAAGCATTATAATCTCCTTGTGCTTCATTTTTCTTCCCTTTCTTCTTCATCCTCTTCTCGTAGTCTCCATACATTCTCTCGACCATTTCTGACATGTGATAAAAGACCATATGGAGGGTTTTCTCATGTTCATCACGCTTGTCCACTTCGACCATTTTCTTCCTTCGAGATGCATGACCAACTTCAGGATTGAAAGTCTTAATATTTCCTTCACCCTGCTTATGCTTGGCCCTAGTAAGCATTCACACTCAACAATTCAAGTCAAAGATGAGTACTCTGATACCAACATGATCCGGGATCTTTTCATCGATGTGACTTATAAAGAATTGTATTAAATGAGCCTAAAATGAAGTGCACCATAAAGAAGGAATAACTCAATAATGAAGAGACATAAGCATCAAATATGAACACAAAAACTTGATAACGGAGTTCATCCCTGGTGGACTACGTCTTCGGGTCCTGCTCTCAAATGGATAGACCTTTTTATTAACTCAACAAAAGAATTTGGCAAAATACATAAGTATACCTCATTTTGGAATTAAGCTACAGAAGCTTTGCTCAGATAAGAAAACAGACAACACCATTGAATTTGTGGCGTCGAATTACCCAAAAATGATTGTCTTCATGCCTCAATCTGACTCTGGCACTCCTAGGCCCGTGAGAAATCTCGTCTTGGTTTTCGTTCCTGCAACTTGCAATTAATTCATTGTGCTTGCCTCACAAAAAGTGCTCAATCGTACTGTTGAGTGCCCTCTTTCACGTCCATAGGAAAACTCAACATTTAAGTTTAAAGTCGGGCAGAATATCCAACGGAGTTGTTTGGCTCAACGGTTGGCGGATGCTATGTAAGGCGTTTGGTTGGGGGAGGTCTCGGGGTCGAGCCCGAGGGCCACCCCTTTTGGCTTGTAGTTACAACAACATATATATAT
>ML812310.1:237941-249960 GCA_009831015.1 Picea engelmannii
GGCGGGACCTCCGCCAGATTTAGTGGGCCGCTTTTTTTTTTTGAAAATTCGGTTATGAGCTCTCATTGGGAATTTTCCCACTACCATGTGGCAGCCAAACATTGGCCCACGTCATTCACATGTACAGTCACATTGCCTGCCTGCCACGTCATCCTACCACATATGGTACGGATGCCACATCTTATACGACTTGCCACGTGGTTGTATGGACTGCCATGTAGCACTTCCTCATTGGTCCACATGTTGACCTGAAAATGTCGAAAATGAGTGACATGTGGTAGCCTCTGGTGTTGCCACATCACCATGATGACATCAACATGAAACGTGTCATCCTCTGCATGTTCGACATACACTGTACGGATGATGACCTCATATGTATTGATGCTGACATCAGCAGTACGGATGCTGACTCATCCTTGCTCACTGGGCTAGGTTGACCAAAAATTTGACCGCAAATATCTTTTGATCTGTAACTCTGTTTGAAGAGTTGTTTACGTCGTTGGAAATCTTGTGATGCGCTCTTCATGATGATGCCAATTTCATTGAGTTTTGAGGAATTTGAAGTTTTTCCCTTTCTCTGTTTGTTGAGGCCATTATGAGCTTCCTGAGTTGCTTCTGTGAATTCTGAATTGTCCTTAGTATTCTCTGGATCCTTTTTGGATCAACAGAGAACATAGCCCCTACTAAATATCACACCTACTCCTACATCTTTGAGCAATACACATACCTTTGAAAATTTTCCACTATCTTTGCCATGCCAAAATGCCTACCTATCCTAGAAGTGTGAGCTTCTCTCATAAATTGAATCCTTTATTCCTATGGTATGCACAACTTTCCCAACTTGTATAACAACCCATTCTCCAGTTGGTATTCATTTCCTTCTATGAAAAGAACTAGTCTCACCTCTGGATGCTAGTATATTGCTTTGAAACATTCATCTTCATGATAATATTCACTCAACAAAACATTAGTGAAATTCTCAAGTTTTATTAGCACACCAACTGCTATGATAATTTATAGTGGGGGTCGTGGAAGCATGTTAACTAGCATGTTTGTAGCTTGTTTTTGTACTGGATTATTAGATGGAATTATTGTCAGAATCCAAACCATTTGTAATAATTCACTTGTTTCATTTTACTTTAACTTGGTAGGTATTGTATGGGTTGATGATCGGTGTGTCTGATGGTCCATTTTCCCAATAGATAATGCTTCCACTTCTTCACCACTTTCACAATAGAAAAGAGCTCTTTATCATATGTGGGGTGATACACCATTGCTCCATGAAACGACTCTGAATAGTAACACACCTATATTTGTCCTTGCATAAGAACATCCCTTAGTGCATATCCACTTGCATATGTTTCCATTTCATATGTTCTTTGTAAATTAGATGATGGCCAAGACTAGAGAATTAATAATCTTCCTCTCTAGGTCTTCAAATGCTAGTTGTTGTGGATTGCCCCAATGAAAATTATTTCCTTTAGGGGTTATGACACATAATGGTGCTATTAATACTAAAAAAAATTCTATGAACTTCCTCAGGTATTTAATTTCTCCCATGAAACTCTTTACCTCTATCAAATTGGTGGGAATTATAGGAAATTAATTGATGGTTACAATCTTGTCTAGGTCTACCCTTAGCTCTCCTCCACCAATCATATGTCTGAGATAGATTAAGGGCTCTTTCTCAAACTCATGTTTCTTCATATTTGAAATTAGTTGATTCTTCCTTGGTGTCTCTAGTAATTTCATCACATGTGATATGTGCTCTTGCAAACTATTATTGAAGATTTAGATGTCATCGAGATATACTATTACAAATGAGTCAATAAATGGGTGTGGCACATCATTCATTAACTGCATGAAATTTTTAGCTGCATTACATAAATGTAAATGCATTACTTCTCATACAAAACTTGCAATCGTCTTGAATGATGTCTTCCATGCATCTTCTACTTTGATTCTTACTTGATGGTAACTTGATTTGAGGTCCAACATGGTGAAGAACTTGGATTGTTTCATATGATCCAATAAGTCATTGATCCTTGGTAGTAGATATCTATTATTGATGATGATTTTGTTCAAGGCATGGTATTCAATGCACATTCTCCAACTTTTTTCCTTTTTGGGTACCATTATGATAGGTGAACCACATAATGACATACTAGGCCTTATGACTCCTTGCTCCAACAACTACTGCAAATAATTCTTCACTTCATCTTCTTCAATCATAGACTACCTGTGACAACCCATTGTTTGGAAATGGAGACTCCAATAAAAACTAAATAACATGATCAACCTTCCTCTCAAGTGGCATCCCCTGAGGTTATTGAAACACCTCCTTGTAGGATTCAATCAGTTGTTGTAATTGTTGGCACTATTTTCCATACATCCTTCAAAGAATGCCTTCATCTCCATTTCACTACCTTCTCCTTGCTTCTTTACTTCTCTCATAAACAACAAGATAAACAATTTAGCACCATAAATTATTATCCTTTATTGATGAGCACTAGTCAAAGAGATTTTGGCCTTGTCCTTGTGTGCATTTATGGAAAATGCCTTCCCATCCTTGACAAATTTACATTGATTTTCTATCCTCTTGAATATGGCATCTCTCATATACAACTAAAAGCTTCCTAAGACGAATCCACACACATCCAAATGAACTACTTCTACAACTACCACCTCATCTATAAATTTTTGGTTGATGAAAATCTTAAACTTGCATTGTTTGTCCACTCTCAATTCCACATGTTTTCTTACCTATCCCAGGGGGTATGGCTATAGATTATCATGAGTCTTCGGACCAAACTTCCCAACAATTGTGCAAAGATCAATTTTGATTGCAAACTCGGATCAAACAACAAATCTACCTTGGTTTGTTTCATGTGTATATTTCTAATGTACCCAGTACCCTGTATCCACTATTGAGGATATGGGGTACCTATGAATTTCACAATTTCTCCACCTATGTACTCTGATACCCATATTCTCTGTACCCTGCTATGAAATTTATGAACACATGCAACATGAAAAGAAGGTCTCTGCAAATATAATTAAACATTCAATGTTGCAGGTGCACATTTATTCATGTAACATAACAACAATCAAAGAATAACATAAACATTATTAAAATTCACCACAAATAAAAATAATCCATAAACACTTATCTTTCAGAAATTAAATATCCAATGGTTGCATGTGAAGGATGTTCCACCCAACCATAGGCTCATTATTTCCTATACTCTTTCTACAACAAGGCCATCCCCAAGCTAAGGCTATGAGTCCACAAGGAATAATTTATCCTATCGCTGGCTCTAGTCCTCTCACATAATCCAATTTCCCAACAAAATCACAATATATTAACTCCTACAACAATTTCAATCCACTAGGTCTCTTTTTCGTCAACCTGTACAACTCAAGGAATGGGATCCCCTTCTCTATCATGTATTCCCTTGGGCTATCCCACTTTCCTCCAAGTCTCCAACACAAGTTTTCCAAGAAATCTCTCGTCTAGGGACTCCATGAATTTTTAGATGTAATGGAGTTGTCTCAATGGAAGTAATTCCTTGTGCACATGGGCATAATTTTCACATGGTATTTATCATAACAACCATTTCCAATAATCTATTACAATTCTAGTAGTAAAGTCTCTCTCCACAACCGTAGGGAAGAATAATGGAAAAAATATCCCCCACATTAACCAAAATCAAAGATTATATTTGCATATCCCCACTAACCACTTGTAAATTAATCCCAAGGTCATAAAACTTAGGAAAATATAAGACAAGGACTTATGATAAAATGGAATAAAGGATCCCTCCCTTGAGCCCCTAAGCCCCCTTTAATTCCTCCCTCATGGAGTCAAATCCCCCATGTTTTGTGCTTCTATAGCTGTAGCCAGTGATGTATTTTTATTATTATTAATGTACAATATTTACATATTACATTGCTTGGCCTTCAACCATTCATCATATACACAAATATATCTTGCTAATATAGGGATCAAAACTAGGGTATTACATTCCCCTCCCCCTAAATTTTGCACCATGCTCGATGCACATCATCATACATATATACAACATTTTATTTTACATCAAAATTTCAAAATATATGTGAGTATGCCTCTCACATTGCATCCTCCATCTCCCATGTCACTTGTTCAAGGTTGTATCATGTCCATTGGACCTTTACTTGCCCTATAGATCTTATTCTGAAGCACCATGACCTTCCTATCCAGTGTACATATTGGTTTCACCTGGAAGTCTCCTTTTGGTTCCACACCATATTTTCATACATATATTACATTCTTTTCCCCATCATTGGAATAAAACCATCCTTGGTGTTCTTCTTTACAGGTACTCAATTCATGTCTTCAATCTTCATTTGTTCCTATAACAACCATCAAGAAAACATGCATTTTATAGCCATTATCATGCAACAATTATCTTATTCACAAGAGTTCTCAACTCCACAATATAATCATGTATTAAAAAATAAATATGCAATCTTAATTCAATAATTATCTATATGGCTATTTATTTTCTTTACAAAGTTTCCACGGGTAAGAATTTGGCTCATTGTCCTCCTGACACCCCTTCTTGACTTCATCCATCATTCCACATGAATATTTTCATAGCATTTCATTCTTTTTAAGTTGTCTCTTCCTTGCCACATACACCCTTCTAGGCTCAAGCATCCTCTTCTCTATTAGACAATCCCTAGTGTGATCCATCTTGCCAAGGTTTTCACATGTAAGGAGAGTGCCAACTTGCTACTAGGCATCCACTAGAAATCTCTAATCCATAACGTGTGGCAACCATAGGGTTCCAGTGACCTTCCTCCTAAGCTTTCTTCCTTTATCCATTATCATTTTCCATAAATCTACTCTCCTGATAGAGCTTTCATGTAGTCCATCAAGTATGACTACTCTGGAATTCAATTATTTCATTGCATCCACAATATCTCTTGAAATGATCCCAAATTCATGAGTTAGTAGAAATTCATCATCTAGTTGTTAACATATTAATTTCAATGAAATATAACATATGTGTGCATTCACACAATGCATTTAATCATAAATGCCAACATATATGTATGCATAACCATAATTGCAGACTTACACAATTTCATGTATTTCTACTCAACACATCATTGCATTAAATCAATAATACCATGTTTCTATGACATGTATTCCACCATGATGAGTTGGAATGTTTGTTCAATGCCTCGACACACCATCTAGACACCTCCCCATTACTTGATCGACCATCTAGACACATTTCGCTTTAGCCCAACACAACACTAGGTATATACCCCTTCTTTGCTAAATAGTCCCTTAGGCATACTAGAAGGCATTTCCCTACTCTTCTTTGTAGTCCCTCAAGAACCCTTCCTCTTTAAAGGTGCTCTCTAGTGTTCGCTAAGAGGTTATAGTCTAGGACACCAATACGAGTAGGGAGACCATTGGAAACTTATGTAGTGCTATAACCTTTCTACATCCAACAACAATATGGACTCACATATAACTAACTCTCTTGTAATTTACTTTTATAACTAGATTATGTCCCCTAACCTACCCTCGATATTACTCATAACCAACACAACATGACATATCATTTATTTCATATGAATTCATTCAAATATTAAACAATCTTTATATATCCAAGGCCTTCTTCCTTTGCCACACCAAGTGAAATATCATCCCCATAAATGCATTCAAATCAAATAAACATATCAAGTTGGATATCAAATCATGAATGAGGGAATTCTTACCTAAATCCCCTTCAACATTTATGCAACATAAGCATACTAAATTTATTCCTGCATGGCTGCCATGAATTTATTGGATGTTACCAGATCAATTGGTGTCTTATGGAGGTTCATATACTCCCTTCACCAACCTTTTGATCAACATTTTGTTGTCCTCCTCTTTTCTTCATAACACTGATTGTCATATGTAGCAACATCATCAATGTTTTAAGCCATCCTATCAACTTTTTTTCCTGTATACATAATCCATCATTGACCATATTTAATCATCGTAAAATATTTATTTCAAATATATAAACATAATAATCTTAGTCTATAAGCATGTTATATGTATTCACAAACATTTCCATATGCACTAAGCAGTCACTCTCAACATGCCTACTAGTTCATATGCAATCAGGTTATCTAATCTTTTGCATTTCCATCACTCCTATGCTTTAAAACTATTAACACATAGAAACTTTATCAATATTAAGAAATATAGAAAGAGAAGAATTAAGGAATTCTCCCTCATCATCATGGATTCCTTGTTGGTCATTCTCTTCATTTTCTACTACAACAATTCCATCAACAAGTTGTATCTTTATGTAGCCATTTTCCAACGTCCTTTGATATATGTGGCTATCCTCAAATCCGAATGGATTATTGCACATTATGTGCTCTCACTTTTATCATATCTGCATTGTTTCCCCCCTTTTTAGCACTTTTCCATCCAAGTCCAAATTGACCTCTCTACATTTCTAGCCAATACATACTACTAGCATTGAAACCTTAATAGTTGCTACCTTTACTTAGGAAATCTTTCCTAACTCCTTGCCTGAAATTTCCAACACTCATGTTGCAATAAATTGTATTACTCTAGATTAATATGGAGATCACAATCCTATTACCCACTCTCTCTTCTTTGGTACATTTGGCCTTAGACTTGTCTCCATCAATCAACATTCTAACACACAACAATCTTGCATTTATGTGTCTTCAATTTCATATAGACTCCTCCAAAGTAGTACTCGGCCCAATATCTTATTAGATTCCTCTTTTCACATTGAACACACTCATATATATCATTTTTCACTCTTTTTTCCATGGTCCCACTTCCCCTCTTTTGTTCCCCTCCTTCACCCATGGTCCAATTACATTAATACTGGGCTCAATATCTCAGGGCACTAACTAAGGAGGCTAGACCGTACCCTTAGCCGTACTAATCGATTACCCAGGTACTAGAGAGTATCTTCCCGAGTGTTTTTCTCGGTGGCACTATAACATTCAGGCGGTCAATCGGTTGATCTATGGCTGCTTTTAGGATAGCTAGGGGGTCTCCTGATATACTAGAGGTAAGTGGAAGCACAAGTCCGTATACAAGTGTTGTCTAATGTGCTACCACTCGAAGGGGTACCAATAGGGGTTACAAAGGTGTCCAACAATGTGAGATTAAGTTTATGCACTAGATCATCAAATGACAATGTGTTATTACAAAATGAGATAGATCACTAAATGAGGAAACCCTAGATAGGGTTGAGTCACATAACTAAGCTCAAAGAAAGATACTCACAATAACACCATATGATATTATCAATGAATAAATGGTGCATCTATTACAAAGGAGTTTGTCTCCTTATATATCATTGTTCGTTAAGTAAATCATTTCTACTTATGAACATGGGATAGATTGCTTTACACAAAAAGTAATCATTAACCTATTTTATAGTCATAAAGTAACTTTATTACATAGTAAGTCGTATATCTCTAATATCCCCCCATAAGGCGTACAATGCTAAAACAAACTGAAACCAAATACATATATTGAATGTAAAACACATAAACTGAACACTAAACATCAGTAATATCATTTAGAAGCTTCTTCTTTGAACATAGTTCATGGATCAATTTCAGCTTCATCAAGCTGCCTCATAACCATCATATTGGTGTAGCTACTGAGTTGAATTGCCAAGTTCTCGGATTCCACCTCCCCGAACTCTCAAATCACGAATCTCCCAAAAGTCAATTACTAGACAACAATCCACATGCATGTCATGTAACCTCACTAGTAGACTACAATCCACATGCATGTCTCTCCAACTAATGAGGGATCTTTCCCTAGATCCATAACTTATGAACTAACTGATAAACAATCCATTTTGAGTTGTTAATTGATCCCTTCTTGTCTTCAAAGTGTGGGCTTCCTAAAATGCATAAAATCCCTTTTCTTTAGTAGGTTCTTCACCATTGTTAGCATCTAGTGGATCTTCAATCATGGCTACACTCGCTATATGTTGTCTATCTTTGACCTTTCCCTTAAGAACGTCATTGGCTCGTTGTCTACAATTCCAAGTTGTATGACCCAACTTTTTGCAATAGTGGCATTTTATTTCCTCTTTGTCTTTTGTTGATCTATTGTGGTTGTTTCTTGCATAGAATGCAAGTTTTGATTGGCTATCACCTTCAATGGTTATCTTTTCTTCTGTGAGCAATGTTTCAATCATTTCGTCCAGACTTTGTGAAGATAGCTAACTCAATGTAAAGATAGCACTATAGTATTTAGGCGACAAATTGTTCAAGAGACTAGCCTTGGCATCCTCCTCATCAACTATTGCCTTGACTTTTGCAAGTTGTCTAATAATAGATCTTCGATTGTTGACATGACTTGACAAGGTGGCTTCACTTCACATCTTAAAGTTGAATAATTGTAATTTCAGAGAAAATTTTGAATTCACTACTTTTTCCCCAAATAACTTGTTGAGATTTCCCATCTCCTTGGATGATTTGTCCAAATCTGTGTGATGTAGCTATGAATCTAAGAAGGCAAGGCCAATAATGGTTTTTTCCTTATCATATCGGCTCTCCCATTCTATCAACTTGTTTGGATTTGCAGGTGTTGCCTTGGTTCCTTTGACAATTCCCCAAATGTTTTTATTCATTAATTGTATCTGGATCTTCACTTTCCACGTATGGAAATTGAAACATGAGCACTTCTTTAATGACATCTCCATGACTGATCAAATCTCATGTTTTTCACTACTAAAAACTAATTACCGATGGATGCAAAGAAAGGTTACGCAAACCAAAGTTGTAGATACTGCAAATTTGAGAGAGATTGGCCGCATAACTGCAATAAAACATTGTTTCCTCTGTTGAGAAAATTAAGAAGGATCATGCATTATATCACAGCAACAAAAAAAAGAAAAAAAAACTCGGATCTAAGTGAACTCGTTGTTAAACACCCTCAAATTGTGCCTCTCGGACTATTGAAGTCGCAGGAGTGGAAACCTTGTCTTTCAAAGGCCTGAGACTCTTGATATGTCTTCATGTTCTAATACCATATTACAAAATGTGCTAGATCACTAAATGAGGAAACCCTAGAAAGGGTTGAGTCACATAACTAAGCTCAAAGAAAGATACTCACAATAACACCATATGATATTATTAATAAAAAACTGATGCATCTATTACAAAGGAGTTTACCTCCGTATATATCATTGTTCATTAAGCAAATCATTTCCACTTATGAATGTGGGATAAATTGTTTTATGCAAAAAGTGAACATTCACATATTAAAAGTCATAAGTGACATTATTACATAGTAAGCCTTATATCTCCAATAGATGTAGCAATCATGTTCTTTGATAGAGTCTAGGTGTACTTTTGGATACCAAGGAGCATCATTTTTGCAAAGAGATAAAATTCTTCAATGCCTTATGAACTACATTGTGGGAGAAGATGGACATAAAACTGAAGAGATCTATAGATTTTCATCTCCTAACGGATGGGAAGATAGAAATGGTGAACATGACATTGGTTTAGCATTTGAGAGGTTATAATCAAAAGCATCCAAGGACTTGCTATAAGAATTTGATCTACATTTAGCACTCTTATAAAAGAATAGACCATAATTCCACCAATGAGTTCCCTTTTGAAACTTGTTTTGGATATTTTTCATACCATCACCTCTAAAAGTTGTGTATGGGCAACATGGGTGAGAAAATGAAGACGTCGCAAGAGAAGCATTGAGTGTTGAAAAAATCATAAATAAGATCAACAAGATCCATTTGCAAATACAAAGATTGAAAAAATCATAAGAAAAGTACAAGGTCAAGCATGACTAACAAAAATTAAGATATTCAAGGTAGGAGACCAAGTCGGTTTGCACTTGGAGAAGGAAACATTGTGAGGACCTAGTAAGAAAATTGAGTATCTAAGATATGGTCATTTCAAAGTGTTGGAAAGGGTAGGTTGCAATGCTTACAAACTTAATGCTCCTACATACATCTGCATTTACTCAGTGTGAATATCGAGAATCTAAAACTCCGAGTCATCCATGGTTGATGAGAAAAACGAGGAGCAAGTCTTACCTTCAATAGAATACTTTGCACCAAATGTGCAACAAAATTTACGAAAAGATATAGTCCTACAAAAGAAGACCAAAACAACCGAACGGGGCTAACAAGAACTTTGGCAAGTTGGATTGAGAGGGCAATTGCCAGGCAAGGCCAAGTGGTGCTTTGGGTAGAAAGTTGAGAAAAACATTTCCTCATCTCCTTCTAAAATAAAAGTTGTTGGAGACCAAAAGCCTTCCAAAATGGAGAGGTATAATCTAAAATGGATCGATAAATATTTTTTCATCATTTTTTGCGCTTTTTGGGGTGGAAAATCAGAGCTATGGGTTTATAGGGTGCATTTTTAGGCTTGAGCCTGAAATTCACTAAGTATTGTCAAAATTGGAAATTCTATATATGAGGGATTAAACAACATTTTTGTGAGTCAGTTTTGAGATGATCTCTTAACCTTTCAATGTTTAAGCACTCATCGAGAGTTTTCCAACAATCTAAAGACCACCTCAATCAAAGTTCGCATGAGAAACTTATGGCCCTAACAGGTTGATTATTGCTTTAACCACCACAGTTCCAAGTGGAAGTCATGTCAACACATGTTACTCAAACATGTGGAGCTTGCCACATATGGTATTTGAAGAAGATTCTAAAGGTTCCAAAACCCTAACCATGATAAAAAGTTGGGGAATACAAAACCCTAATGACTATTAAGAGGTGGTACAACCTCAATACCCAAAAGAGAAGGGTTCAATTCCTATGGTGGTGGTTTTTGTTCCATCATTCAACAACGTAAAGGAGTGAGATATTCAAAGCATAACAGAGGAAGAATGTGACCCTGTAGCAACATATCATAGGCCATAATGTCTATTTACTACATAGCAAGTCAATCTTTTTTGTATTTTGCATTGTAAATTTGTGAAATAAAACAAGCACAAAGCTTATTTATTATTGGAGTTTTTCCCTCGTGTGTTTCTCCAAGGTAAATATTGGTGTTGATAGTATGTTCTTTCTATTATTGCGCTATGTTCTTACTTTCTCAATTATTTTCAATAATGAAACTAGTGTGCTTCAAACGTTTAATCTTAATAATAAGTAGTCATTACATAATAGACTATAGTGTCGTTCTATTTGCAGTAGCATGTAAGATTTGATGTGATGAATTAATTGACCTTTGAAATATCCAAGACAATTACACATCATATTCCCCCCACCTAGGTTCAAAACTCCCAAAGATATGTTCATCCATGTTCATTGTCTCGCATGTGTAAGAGGGTTGTTCTATGCAATGGGGAGTAGGTGCAACTCCTAGGTGACTTTGGAAAAATAAATACCCACCACCCATGGCTTCTTAGCTAAAGAATTCCTAATTCATTATTGTAATCTGGCTACACTTTATTGTAAATACTCCTATATTGGGGAAACACACACTTGCCATGACATGATAAGAGAAAATTCAAATAAAAAAGTTTATATTCTCGTCTTGAAATAGCTTCTACGACTACAAAATCTTACTTCCTCTCCTTTCCTCTACTCTAGCTCAAATTTGTGCTCTATGAGCTAAGGTAGGTATAAATACAATAAGTCATGCTTCACAAGTCAAGACCTTTACTTGGCTCTGCAGATAATCTCGGGACAACACATACATTACAATAAAATATACTTATATTAAGTGTGGATGCCAAGATGCCTTGAAACTCCATAAACATGCCACTACCTTGTCCATACATACTGCTTTGAAAGAGCCTCATGCTGAAAAAGTGTGCATATTAAATTTGAGCTCACAAAGGACTACAACCCTCATCTTTGAGTGGTGTTGTTGGATATATCCACTAGTAATGACCACATCCTTCCCTAAGCTTGGGTAACTCCACTTGGTAAGATTGTTTATGGTTTGGTGGAGAGCAATCATATAACAATAG
>ML812311.1:72790-86457 GCA_009831015.1 Picea engelmannii
CAGTTTCTCATTGGATGTGGAATTCAATTCTGCATCCAACCAGTGATTGCACTTGAAAGTTGAGTAAACCTATAAGGAGATAAGTAAAAACTATGATGAAAAAAATTGTTTTCTTTCTTCCCCTTTGAAAATTCATAACTCTTATTTTATTATTTTCCTTAGGAGATCCATTTTAGACCTCAAATTCCCCCTAATGATTCCTTGCAAATATGATTTTGTAGCGTCATTGAATTTATCCACTAGCTCCTTAAGATTATGGCATTATAGATTTGACCATTTGAACTTTGAAAGATTAAGTAGACTTAAAACAAAAGAGATGGTTAAGAGGCTGTCTCTTTCAAAAAGGAAACTACTAAGTGTAAAGCATGTATAATTGGAAAACAAAAGATGGATCCTTTTCTCACAAGTACATGATGAGCAAACAAATATTTGCAGCTTATACATAGTGACATTTGTGGTCCTATGGAATCTTCTCTTGTGGATGCAAATACTTCATTATTTTCATTCTTGATTTTACAAGGATGACTTGGGTATATTTTTTAAAGGATAAATCAAAAGTCTTTGAAAAAATCATACATTTTCAATGCTTCCTTAGATAAAAATGTCACCAAATAAAATATTTCCACATTGAGAACAAATAAAGTAGGAGAATTCACTTCAAGTGAATTCAATGATTATTGCAGGAAAAATGGAATAAAATAGCAGTTGACAAATTCTTATACTCCATTATATAATGGGGTCACAAAAATAATGAATAGAACTCTAATGGGAATGGCAAGATCTATGTTACATTTAAAGGGGTTAAGCACAAAATATTGGGTAGAAGCAGTTCATATAGCAATCTATCTAATGAATCGATCACTCACACCAGCCTTAGACGAAATCACTCCATATGAAGTTTGGAATGGTACTAGGCCTTTAATTAATCATCTTCGAGCTTTTGGCTCCACTTGTTATGCCTGAGTTTCTAAAGAAAATATGACTAAATTGGAAAATCGTAGTGTGAAATGCACGTTTATTAGCTATTTAGATGAAAATAAAGTCTATAGGTTTCTATATAGTGGGAAATACATTATCAATAGGGATGTTGTCTTTGATGAAACATGAATTCAAACTGCTGAAGAGATTGATGATCTCCTTACTCACTTGAAGAAAATGGTAACTTAGGATAAAAAATTATCAAAGAAAACCAAAATGGATTGAAAAAGACCTAGCACCCAATATGAACGTTCAAAAGTTAGATAACTCTTCTTTATATGATGATTCCTTTTTAACACAACATAGATCAAATGAAAAAACTTCACAACATGCACAGCACAATAGACCAAAATGGTTCACACAACTGCTCAAAGATGTTCACCCTGATGAACAAAACAAAATAGGAAGTAGTAGTTATGCTACATCTCAATCAAATTTCTCTTTATTCACTCATGCTTCCATTGAACCAACCACTTTTGTGGAAGAAATGAAACATAAAGAATGGTAGTAGGCCATGGTGGATGAATATGATTCGGTCATTGAAAATGAAACATGGAAACTTGTTGATTGTCCAACATATTTTAAATCCATTGACTACAAATGGGTTTATTGAATCAAGTATACAACAAATGGTGAGGAAGAAAGTATAAAGAAAGACTTATGGCAAAGGGTTTTGCTCAAAAAGAAGGTATAGACTATGAAGAAATATTTTCACCAACAACAAAGTGGAATACAATCATAATGATAATTAATTTGGTTGCACAACTTGGTTGGACACTTCAATAAATTGACATTAAAAGTGTCTTTATTAATGGTGACTTGAAAGGATAAGTCTATATGACTCAACCCCCAAGTTTTGAAATTGAAGAACACGAGCACAAATTTTGCAAATTAATCAAAGAATTGCATGGCTTGAAACATGTACTTAGAACATCATATGTCAAAATGGATGAATACCTTAGACATGTTGGTTTTCATCGCAATGAGTCTAATGATACTTTGTATTTCAAGATGCAAGGTCAAAACTTGGTAGTCATTGTTCTTTATGTTGACGACTTAATCATTATAAGGAATCATGAAGTTCACATCAAGAAAGTGAAATAAGAACTTAAAAAATGATTCAAAATGACTAGCTTGGGGCGACATGGATACTATCTTGGAGTGCGTTTCTCAACAATCTCATCAAAATATTCCTTAGTCAAACCAAGTATGCAACATAATTATTGAAGAAATTGGTCATGTAGGATTGTAAACCCTCTCTTACACCTATGGATCAAAATTAAAATTTTCAAAATTTGAAAGGGGGGATTTGGTGAACAATACTAGTTGTAGGTAGTTGATTGGAAGCCTCATTTATTTGACAAATACTCGTCTAGATTTGTCATATGTAGTCAGCGTTCTTTCCAGATTCATGTGGGAACCTAGAGAAAGTCAATGGAATGCAACAAAAAGGGTCCTTATGTACATTCAAGGTACAACAGATTTTAGGTTTCTATATAAGAATAATTGCAACTTTACACTTGTTGGATATTTAGATGCAAATTTTCTGGGTGATACTGATGATAGAACATCAAGTTTAGGTTATTTAATGAATATGGGTTCAACAACAATATATTAGATTTGAAAAAGAAAGCTACATTGGCAAACTCTTTAGTAGATGCATAATATATCTCAACTTGGCAAGCAACATGTGAAATTCTCTAGCCACGTAGAATTTTGCAAGATCTTGGTGTTATTCAACACATACCAACTACTTTATGATTGACAATCAATCAACAACAAAAATAGCTAAGAATTCAGTGTTTCATTATAAGACCAAGCATGTTGATACTAAGTATCACTTCATCAGAACACTCATCATCAAGCTAGAATATTGTCCATTTGAAGATCAAAATTTGGATATTTTCAGCAAGCCACAAGGTAAAATAAAATTCACTAAGTTCATAGATGAACTTGGCATTTCTAAAAATAAGCTTTAGGATTAAAGGGGGGAATGTTATCCTAATAACCCTAAAGTTTATTTAGATAGGCATTTTCCTAAAATAATAATAATACAGTTTATTCTAGAACATAAGTATTTCCTAGGAGATAGATTGTCCTTGTCACATCCTTGTTATAATGATTATCCTTGAGTAGTTGGTTAATAACATATGGAATGTTGAAGTATTTCCTAGGAGATAGATTATCCTTGTCACATACTTGTTATAGTGATTATCCTTGAGTAATTGGTTAATGACATGGCATGTTGAGATAAGGCTACATAGGTTATATATACACTATATAACCTAGGTGGAGGGGGGTCCCTTGTCCCACAAACAAGGGGGTCCCATACACCAATTTGGTGTGCTGGCTTGGCCGAGACCTTAAAAATAGATTATTATTATTATTATTATTATATACACTATGCCTCTCACCTATCATGTAATTTTTCTTTTCCTAGTTAACAAAATTGTGTCTCATGACACTTGGTGAATGTTAAGAAAGAAACATAGATCAAATCCAAAAGTATTTTATAACTTATAATCTTAAAATTAAAGACAATACACTGTATCATATCCTCCTCGTATATTTTTCCCCAATTGAGAGCATGGCTATGATTAGGTACTTAATGTACAAGAACAAGATAAACACCATGGAAGACAAGAGGCTTGACGGGCTAATTAATTACCTCAATAATTAAAGAGTTTGTGCATTAATTGTCAACCCAAAGTTCATATGCTTGTGAGATGTCGTGCACAATATGTGCATGCTTACACTTCCTCACTTGCACTAGTTTATCTAATATGCTCCTTGTTGACCGCCTATTCAACTAGGGGGTCAACTCCATGTACCATGAAGATATGCATCAACAGATGCAAACATGTCGAAGACTTTTTGGTTCTACAGGGCATTTTTTTGCTCCAGCACATAGTTTTGTAAGCAGGATTACCGCACCCATGTGTGGGTTAATATTGTAATAGGTATGCATGGGTCATAGTTAGGTCAGTTGCCTTAGGGTTTCTTCATTAGGAGAGTTCCTTTCATTGAGTGTTTTATATCCTCAGGAGGTTAATCTGGCCTAACCAGCCGGGTTAATCTCCCTTGAGTTTTTCACTCCCACCCAATAAATCCTTCAAAGTGGTGAAAAGAGTTCTACTGAAGTCATTCCTAGGTATCTAGTGTTTAGGAATGTTGTAAATGACCATGTAAGACAACACACAAAATTTCGCGTAATTTCGTCAAGTCTAGCTAGGTTTTTTTTAAAGTTGGGAATTAATTAATTAATTTTGGGTAATTAATGTAAAACTTAGGTCTTAGGGTTTTTGATAGGGGTATTTGTACTCAAAAGAAAGATAATGAGACCCCCTACAACCGTGGACCAAGTTTCAACTCAGCCGGACAAGTTTTTCTAGGTTTTTTGTCCACTTAGGAGTTTTTTCGAAAAACGAAAATTTTAATTGCCAAACCTAGGACATGGGAAAATGTCATTTTTGTAATAATGGACCACATCAGGTGAAGTAAGTGGAAATAATTGATATGGATCCCACCTAACCCCTCCTAACCCTTTTCCTAACCTTTACCTACCCCTTAAACCCACTTTTAATTTATTACCCACCTTTTAATTTAATTCCCACTTAAGGAATACGTACACCCTCTCCACGTGAGTACTCAATAACTCATGTTTAAATGAGTTATGGGCCCCTCCTCATGAGGTGCACCCTTCTTCTCCCATCCATGTCCCACATTAGAATGTGGACGTCACACTCCTACCACACTTATTCTCTTGAGGTGCACCTTTCTTCTCTTGACCGAGTCTTGAGTGCTTTGCGTCTTTTGTCATTGATAAGCAGTCCAAAATAATTCTATCTGTTGTGAGCATGCTTGGCTTGATGTGTTGATGGTTGTTCATATTTAAATATCTTCTTTTCCTGCACATTTCAAGCAATTGTTAATATCTTGTATCTATTGTATCTAGCTTAGTCTTAATCTGTATATCTTAGGCTTTCTTTCTGTATCTTGTATCTAATCTAGTTTAACTTGTATATATTTATATTCTTTGTATCTAGTTGTAATACTTTGTAACTTGTAATTATATTGTAACGAACATCCCCTTAACTTAGTTGACCCCTTGCCCAATCTTAGGCACTAGTCTTAGTTGCCCTAGGAAAAGGTCTGACTTTCATACTTAGATAATTGCATCTTGCACTTGCTGCTTAACATCATAGACTAGATTCCCCCCTGACCTTTTAACGAATTAAAACCAACTCCTAGAACATTTAAATGTAAATCTCATCTAGTAACTAGGGTCTACCCCCCTTGGCTTCCCTAGGAGTTAACCTAGACGAAAGAGGTTCAAGTCAAAGTGACAACGTGGACTTTGAACCTAGGCATTGTGCCTCCTATGACACACTAAGTGAGCATGACTTAGCTCACGTTTGCAAGTGTGTATAAGGACGACGACATCTTTGGCGCCATTGCCGGGGATAAGTCATTTATCCTTGATCAAAATGACTTAACTTATTCTTTTAGAACTAAAATTCTTTGAACTTGCATTGGTTGATTTCATGTGAATCTTTTCCAAGTGGCAACTCCATTGAACACATCTGTCAGGTATATTACTAGGAGTGTTGCAGAAGGCTTGATCTACTCTTTTCCCGAACCTGAAAATGTTTATAGGAGAAGGATAAATCGCCTTGCCCCTAGGAGGCTACTTGAAAGTCTTGGAGAAGAAGCACTCACTGATATCCAATTCTTGTTCCAAACTAATAATTAACCAACTGTTAATAATCCCACTAGTACTACTAACGCAACCATGAGTGTGTTTTTGAGGCCTTTGAATTTTGCAGCAATCCAAGGTGCCCCACACCAAGTCCCTGAGAAATCCATAGAGAAGTTACCTACCTTTCAGGGAAACAATGCAATTAGTGCAAAGTCTCACATCTTAAACTTCCAGTTGTGTGTAGAAAGATATTGTCGGGGTCATAATGAAGAAAACATAAAGATGACCCTATTTGTATATTCACTGGAAGGTGATGCTGCTAAATGGTTTATAGATTTTGATCAAGCTAAGTTTAGCACCCTTGATTCAATATTGGATGAATTTAGAAAGAGATGGGGTGATCAGAAAAAACATAGGTTTCAGTTAGCTGCCCTCACTTCTAGCCATGAGAAAGATAATGGAAATGTGGAAGAGTTTAACGCTAAGTTTAACAGCTTAGTTAAGAGTCTGCATGATGATATAAAACCCTCAGATGCTACAGTCTTAATATATTATATGGAGGCTTTTGAGGGTGAAATGAGGTATGGCTTAAGGGATAAGGATCCTTAGAATTTGAGAGAAGCTCAAGCCACAATGATAAGAATTGATAAGAATATGCAGGATGCTAGGAAATCTAACATTCCTGGTTTTACAAGAGGTTCTTCTTCTTCTTCAAAAGTTAATGATGAAAAGAAGAAGAAGGTTGAGGGTCAAGAATCATCAAATGACGGGATTAAGGAGTTGGCCGAACTTATTAAACAAATGGAATTTAACCATGCCAATCAGATCAATGCCTTGCAAAATAGATTGATTACTATGGAGAGCCCCCATAACAGTAGACAAAATAATAGGCCAAATGATAGATGGCCAAAGAGACCTCCTCCACAACATGAGCAAAAGCCACCTAACCCTTTTGAAGCCAACAACCTGGTAGAACATCACTCTTTACCTTATTGTATGCCTTGTGGTGAGTTTCATGAGGAAACAACTTGTCCAGTTTTCCTTGAGGGTTGTTATGATAATGGTTACGGAAGTCAAGGAAATGAACAAATTAACATGTGTGGTAGGAAGTACAATTGTGGCATGTATGATTGGATGGAGTTTGCTGAATATGGAAGTAGTGCAAACTACATGAATAATGTTGTTGATAAGGCAAC
This sequence comes from Picea engelmannii, assembly GCA_009831015.1. Taxonomy (NCBI): domain Eukaryota; kingdom Viridiplantae; phylum Streptophyta; class Pinopsida; order Pinales; family Pinaceae; genus Picea; species Picea engelmannii. The sequence goes on from ML812311.1 coordinate 79,664, forward strand.
ATAGTTATTTGGGTCCAAGCCCACACCCCAACAAGTTGTAGAAATGGCTAAGTATAGGGGATTTACATACCAAAGGAATAGAAACAAAGATAAAGKTCAAACCGGTGTTCCCAAGGTCTYTCCATTTCCTCCTAAGTCTAAAGGGCATGTTGATGTAGATTTGAATATTGASTTAGGTGGGTGGTTGAGTAATGCTAAGATGTTAGTCCCAGTAGCAGAACTTATGAAGATCCCTTCTCAAAGGGAGAAACAACTTAAGGCCATAGAAGATCCTCCTCAGATTTTTGTTGATAAACAACCAGCAGTGGCTTACTAGGATGCACCAATTATTCCACAAAATTGGGATAGGGGAAATGAGAAGAATTTACCTTTCTGCCTTTATTTGCTTGTAAACGACAAAGTGTTACACAATTGCATGCTAGATTCAGGGGCAAGMTCTAATGTTATGACTAAGAAAGTAATGGAACARTTGAACTTAAGAATATCTCGACCTTATCATAACATTTGTGCCATGGATAGTAAAAAGATTGAAGTGCATGGATTGATTAAGGGTTTGCAAGTACACTTGGTAGTATTTCTGAATATAATGTTTGAAATGGACATTGTGGTGATTGATGTTCTGGATGCTTGGGGAATGTTATTGAATAGAAAGGCAGCTACAGATTTGGGTGGTAACTTAAAAATGGATTTATCTTATGCTACCATCCCTACTCCAGATGAGAACACTTTCAAGTTGACTAGGGAGGTGTTTAGAAGATATCATATTGAAGACCCAAGAAACCCCAAAAACGAGTTAAAGTATACTGAGGAGGGTCTTGGTAATTATGCCATCTTGTCTAATTCTATTGTTCCCTTAGAAGAGAAAGTTCAAGATAATAGAGTTGATGAGATATGGTACACGAATTTTGATGGTGCTTTTTCTAGAGCAGGAAAAGGTGCTGGAATTGTGCTTTAAGCTCCAAGTGGTAAAGTGTTTAAGTTTTCTTATACATTGGAGTTTGATGCAACCAATAATGTGGCTGAGTATGAAGCCTTGCTACTTGGTTTATGAATTTGCAAAGATATGGGCGTGAAGTGTCTAAACATCAAGGGGGGCTCAGACTTAGTCATACAACAATTAAAGAATAAATTTACTTGCAATTATGAGAGATTAAAAAAGTATAGGAATGCAATTTGGGACTCCATAGGTGATCTAGATGCTTTAAACCTTATTGCTATTCCTAGAGAAAAAAATTCTAAGGCTGATGAACTTGCAGTAGCTGCTTCCACACTTCAACTTTTAGATAATTTGATTGATGAGGATATTTCAGTGGAAGTGATTTTTAGACCCTCAGTTCCTGATAACATGAATCATTGGCAAGTTTTTGATGATGACAAACATGTTATTAAGTTCTTGACTCATATGCATGATTTTTCTGATTTTGGCATCAGTGTAAAAAAGGAGGGTTGTAATTATATTGGTGATGATGATAAGTTAAAAACAGTTCCTAGGTGAGTTGTGACCTTGGAGAAAAGTTTTGATAGACAGGATGGTAAAAAACGAAAAGAGGATTCAAAAGCAAAACTTTGTGATCACTTAGAAGTCAACATTGGAAGTGATCAAGAGCCTAGGATGATAAGGTAGGCAAGACTACCCCTATAGAAGAAAGGAAATAAATTGTTAAGTTACTAAGAGAATATAGGGATGTTTTGGCCTTTAGTTATGATGAGCTCAAAGTCTATAGGGAGGATGTAATTCAACACGTGATTCCTTTAAAGGAAGAGACTAAGCCCTTTAGACAGAAGTTAAGATAGATGAACCCCAAGTTAGCTCCTTTGGTCCAACATGAGTGACAAAAAATGCTAGAGGAAGGCATCATAGCCCAAACCAGACATTCTTCATGGTGCTCGAACTTGGTTGTTGCTAGGAAGAACAATGGAAAGATTCGACTATGTATTGACTTCAGGAAATTGAACATTGCTTGCACAAATGATTACTACCCTCTGCCCAAGATGGAAACTTTACTTCAAAGAGTTATAGGATCAAGAATGATTTCCATGCTTGATGGCTTTTCTGGTTATAATCAGATTAGACTTAATGCGGAAGATAGGCATAAGACTACATTTACTTCCATGGGGAACCTTTGAATATCTTAGAATGCCATTTGGTTTATCAAATGTTGGAGCTACTTTTCAAAGAGCTATGGATTATGCCTTTAGGGGGTTGATTGGAAAGTTGATTGAGATATATCAGGATGATTTAATAGTATTTTCTAAGGATGGGAAAACTCACATTGACCACCTTAGGCAAGTTTTGGAAAGATGCAGAGAGTTTGGGATTTCTCTAAATCCTGCTAAGTCAGTCTTTGGGGTGATTGAGGGTAAATTATTGGGCCACATAATTTCCAAAGACGGGGTCAAGTTAGACCCAGAGAGAGTTGAAGCAATCAGAAAGGTACCATTGCCTGTTTCGAAGAAAGCTCTCCAATCCTTCTTAGGTCAGACCAACTTTGTTCATAGGTTCATTCCCAACTATGAAGAAATCATGAAACCTATTTATAAGTTTCTTAAGAAGGATGTCAAGTTTGAATGGAATGATGAAAGTAAGAGAGCTTTTCGAAGTATAAAAACTGCCATATTTGAAGCTCCTATCCTTATTAACCCAGCTTATACTAAGGACTTTCAGATTTTCTCCTTTGTTTCTGAAGACACTATTGCTGGTGTGTTGCTTCAGAAAAATGATCAAGGCCATGATCAACCCATTGCATATATGAGTCGGGCCTTGCAAAATTCAGAGTCAAAATATCCCATGTTTGAGAAACAGGCTTATGCCTTAGTGAAATCACTCAAACATTTCAAAGTCTTCATAGGATATTCCAAGGTGATTGATTATGTTCCTAATTCTGCGGTTAAAGATGTGTTATCTCAAGTAGAAGGATTAGGCTCAAGGGGTAGATGGATTGCTAAAATCTAGGAGTATGATTTGGAGATCAAACCCACAAAATTGATTAAGGGTCAAGGTTTAGCAAAAATGTTGACAGAAGATAATGAGAAGGCCTTGGGTATGGTTTGCCAAATTGATAATGAAGAACTCCATCCTAACTTAGAAAAGCTTGAACAAGTAGAATGGTATACATATATCATCTTTTATCTTAAGAATCTAACTGGTCCAAGACAGTTAGTAGGACACAAGAAAAGGGCTTTCAGGTTGAAATCTTCTAAATATGTCCTTACTAGAGATGGATTAGGGTGGAAGAATCCTGATGGGGTTATCCTTAGATGTGTGGATGATGTCGAGTCAAATAAACTAATGGATGAATTCCATGGAGGGTTTTGTGGTGGACATTTTGCTGTTAAAACCACTACCCACAAAATCCTCAGAGCAGGATATTATTGGCCCACAATATTTTCAGATGTACATTAGTTTGTCAGGAAGTGTGAGCCATGTCATCTTTTCACAAGAAAACAAAAATTAGCGGCCCTCCCTTTGCAACCAGTTGTGGTTGAAGCACCTTTTCAGCAATGGGGTTTGGACTTCATCGGGAAGTTTAATGATAATTCAAGTAACGGGTATTCATGGGTCATCACAACTATCGATTACTTCACCAAGTGGGTTGAAGCCATTCCTACCAAGTCAACAACTGAGAAGGTTGTGATGGATTTCCTACAAGACAAAATTATAACTAGATTTGGGGTCCCATAAAAAATAGTGAAGGATAATGCCAAAGTCTTTTGTTCAGCTGAGATGTCCTCTTTTTGTTTCAAGTATGATATTATCTTATCACATGCATCAGATTACTATCCCCAAGGGAATGGTCAAGCAGATTCAAGTAACAAAAACTTAATGACCATAGTTAAGAAGATAGTCGGTGAAAACAAGAAATCTTGGGATAGTAAGATTAAACATGCATTATGGGATGACAGAATAACAAAGAAAGAAGCAATGGGAAAGAGTCCTTTTGAGTTAGTGTATGGTTTGGAGGCTAGGTTGCCAGTGCACCTTAGACTTCCTACTTATGGGTCAGTCGAGGATCTTTCCGCAGAGCAAGATGGATTTCAGAACAGGGTCAATCAGGTCATTGAGTTAGATGAAATCAGATGAAAGACTTATGATCAGAATTGCAGAAATCAGAGTAAGGTAAATAAAGATTTCGACAAGTTAGCTAGGCAGAGGGACTTCATGATTGGGGATACAATTTTTCTATGGGATAAAGGCAGAGAGAAACCAGGTAAACATGGCAAGTTTGACAGTTTATGGTTGGGTCCATATGTGATCCGAGAATTGACAGGGCCAAATTCTTTTCATCTCAGCCATTTGGATGGCGAGCCCATCAACATTTCGATGAATGGGCAACAACTCAATCTTTTCTTCAGATGATGGGAAACTTGGTGTCCAAAGGGACACCCTCTGTAACGTATCTCTAACCCTTCTCCTTGTATTTTCAATTTTGTATTAGTTAATTCATTATGTTGATGTGTACTTAGAGAATTATTTTTGTATCATAGATTCATTTTGTAATTATTAATGTTGTATTTTAGTTATTTCATTATGTCGATGTTGTTTATAGCATTTATTTATTCATTGTATATATGTATGCTTATGTTGGATATTGGTGAACACATTTTTGTAGATGTTGGATTCTCGTATGCTCTCCGTCCCATGTGAGAAGATCGAACACACGTCCCCATGTGGAGCCAGATGTTGTCCGCCTATTCAACTAGGGGGTCAACTCCATGCACCATGAAGATATGTATCAATAGATGCAAACATGTCGAAGACTTTTTGGTTCTACAATGCATTTTTTTGCTCCAGCACACAGTTTTGTAAGCGGGATTACTACACCCCTGTGTGGGTTAATATTGTAATAGGTATGCATGGGTCATAGTTAGGTTAGTTGCCTTAGGGTTTCTTCATTAGGAGAGTTCTTTTCACTGAGTGTTTTTTACCCCCAAGAGTTTAATGTGGCCTAACCATCTGGGTTAATCTCCCTTGAGTTTTTCACTCCCACCCAATAAATCCTTCAAAGTGGTGAAAGGAGTTCTACTGAAGTCATTCCTAGGTATCTAGTGTTTAGGAATGTTGTAAATGACCATGTAAGACAACACACAAAATTTCGCGTAATTTCGTCAAGTCTAGCTAGGGTTTTTTTAAAGTTGGGAATTAATTAATTAATTTTGGGTAATTAATGTAAAACTTAGGTCTTAGGGTTTTTGATAGGGGTATTTGTACTCAAAAGAAAGATAACGAGACCCCCTACACCCATGGACCAAGTTTAAACTCAGTCGGACAAGTTTTGCTAGGTTTTTTGTCCACTTAGGATATTTTTTTCGGAAAACGACAATTTTAATTGCCAAACCCAAGACATGAGAAAATGTCATTTTTGTAATAATGGACCAAATCAGGTGAAGTAAGTGGAAATAATTGATATGGAGCCCACCTAACCCCTCCTAAACCTTTTCCTAACCTTTACCTAGCCCTTAAACCCACTTTTAATTTAATTCCCACTTAAGGAATACGTACACCCTCTCCACGTGAGTACTTAATAACTCATGTTTAAATGAGTTATGGGCCCCTCCTCATGAGGTGCGCCCTTATTCTCCCATCCACGTCCCACATTAGAGTGTGGACGTCACACTCCTACCACACTTACCTTTTAAACTCATGCTTTTCCTTTAAGAGGCTACGTCCCCCTTAGCAAGTGCGTACCCACTCCACCTCCACGTAAGGTCGGAAACTCACTCTTTAATTAGAATGTGGTCCCTCCTCTTTCTTATACGCCTTCCCCTCTTCCACTAACGTTCCATTGGGGAGTGTGTTCAACACACTCAATCCACACTCCAACTCAACTCTCATGGTTTCCTCTTTTCCCCACACATTCCTCTTTGGGAACTCATGCTTTACCTTTAAGAAAATGGATAAAGCTCAAGTGAAAAGGGAAACATCTCAATCAAAGAAAGCATCTCCCATTTGAGGTATGCATGGGCCTTCCTCCTTACCCAATACGGTTTCACTAAGAGGCCACATCACCCATCCATCTTACCTCCCATACCATTTTCGCCCCTACCCTAAAAGCTCACACTTTTCTTCTCTTGAGTTGGATTTGTGACACTTGTTGAAGATCCAACGGAGGTTTCTTGGTCTCTCAAGGATATATAAGAAACCTCTCACTCCCTCATTCTAGACCTTTCATTATTGCACTGTTACGCTACTATTTTCTCACCATCCCACTCTCTCTATCTCTCATTATTGTCATATTTCTTCACTGGTGTTGTTCTTAAAGAGCTTGTGGCAATTAGTTGTTACAACCTCTTCCCATTAGATAATAAAATGAAATAGCTTTGGAGGACTCAAGGATCTCAAGATTTGTCTAGATTCTTCACATGATTATGAGGTGAAACTGTTTTTTTTTTAAATATTATTGTGATTGTAGATAGATTGTTGGGTAAATTAGTTTACTTCGCTAAGCTTAGTGATTGTACAATTGCTAGCTTATATGATTCACATTTGCTAATGATAGAAATTAGTTTGTGTTATTAGTGTGTGCAATCATTATCTATTCATCTCACGTTTTGTTTAAGACTTGCATGTTACTTCAAGAAGAAGATATTGGGATAGATCCAAACACGGATTTACCCTTACTTCTCATTTACACTCCAAACATTTTCTGATTATCTTCATGCTTTTCCATTTCTGATTTTAGTAGCTAATATGCTTATATAGGTTGATTTAAACACTATAATTTTCTGGTTTATATATGTACGAAATTTCTGTTGAAAGATAGAGATTTCATAACATTTTCTGAGTGTGTTGCAGC
>ML812311.1:87479-102728 GCA_009831015.1 Picea engelmannii
CTTAATCACTTAACTTAATCCTTAGTCTACAACATCTGCAATATACTTTTACACTTGCAAGCACTAATCTCATTATCTCTTTATATCATGCAAGTTATCTTTTACATGTTGTAGAATAATTGCTCAAGTGGTTACATCTCTTCATCTGGAGCACTTTACTTTCAAAGATTTCATTTATATTTTGTTTCTGTATTTATGGTGTGATCCTTCAAGAAGTGTGCATCCATCTGGAGGCATTCTCTTGACTAGGTCTTGAGTGCTTTGCGTCTTTTACCATTGATAAGTAGTCCAACATAATTCTATCTGTTGTGAGCATGCTTGGCTTGATGTGTTGATAGTTGTTCATCTTTGAATATCTTTTTTTCCTGCACATTTCAAGCAATTGTTAATATCTTGTATCTACTGTATCTAGCTTAGTCTTAATATGTATATCTTAGGATTTGTTTCTGTATCTTGTATCTAATCTAGTTTAGCTTGTATATCTGTATATTCTTTGTATCTAGTTGTATCTATCTTGTTGTAATACTTTGTAACTTGTAATTATCTTGTAACGAACATCCCCTTAACTTAGTTGACCCCTTGCCCAATCTTAGGCACTAGTCTTAGTTGCCTTAGGAAAAGGTTTGACTTTCATACTTAGATAATTGCATCTTGCACTTGCTTCTTAACATCATAGGCTAGATTCCCCCCTGACCTTTTAACGAATTAAAACCAACTCCTAAAACATTTAAACGTAAATCTTATCTAGTAACTAGGGTCTACCCCCCTTGGCTTCCCTATGAGTTAGCCTAGACAAAAGAGGTTCAAGTCAAAGTGACAGCGTGAAATTTGAACCTAGGCATTGTGCCTCCGAGGACACACTAAATAAGCAGGACTTAACTCATGTTTGCAAGTGTGTATAAGGACGACAACACTCCTAAGAAACAAAAAATTGCATCGTTAACCTATGAATTGAAATGACATTGCAAAAATGAAAACACACCGCATTTTATAAATCAAAGCTCGACTTCAATCATTCTTGGTAACGATTATGTACTTGAAAAATAATCATGCATGAATTAGGCACTTCCTTTTCCATGAATCATAGCTCTCGTTGTTGGCAAGCCTTGATAAAAGAAAACTAACCTATGAATTGAAAATAATCATTGCAAAAAGGAAACACAACACTAAGTTATATCCCACTCTATCCACAAATGATGAAATATCGTTGTGTTCAATTATTCAATCCTCGGGATTTGAACCTTGCAACAATGTTTTGTTTAGTATATTTGGGATACAACTTAATTAATGATTGTTTTAATTGGAAATTGAATTGTTGGAAATTAAAAGACTGTAAAAAACATCAAACTACACACACACAAAACACTACCATGATCTATTGGAGTGAGTGCTTCCTCCCAAGAACAGGGAAATGAATTAAACTACAACAATATCAAATTAAATCAAATCACTTTACACGGAAAATTTAAAAATATGAAATCTGTATTAAAGAATATCTCAAGAAAATAGTTTATTTCATCATAATTTGGACTATGCTATAAGATTCCTCTCCTATAGAATGAAGACGACACTCTCTTTTATACACAAACTTGCTTGAAACAGAAATTAAATGTAGATCCACAAATTTCTCATGTGGTTGCAACTATTTGCTAATAATCAACAACTAAGAATCAACTCATAAATAACTCCAAGATCTTTGCTAACAACTCAAAATTAATCAATCAAGAGTTCTAGTATTCACATAAATATGCTAGGTCATGGCTAAATCATTGGAGTATCGAGGAAGAGGTCACTATGCATACTGTGGCGTGATAAATAATTGGAGAGTAAGAGAAAATTAAGATACTACAAGGAGGTGATCAATCTTAATCTAGAAGATCAAATATCTCTCTGTTTTAACTAACATAAAGAAGAAAATCAACATCGCTAAAATAAGAGCAAACTCTCATGAACTCCAAAATGAAACAGGGAATTGGACAATTCCTAAAAAGTCGTGGGTCAAAAGAATTTGAAATATTTGTGACATTAAAAGTGTTGAAGATGAAAAACACTTTCTCTTAGAATGTTCTGCATACAACCACATTGGATGTCAATTTAAACATATTTGCTACGATATAGACTTCCGAACCTTTTAACTCCTCAAAGTTATGATGATTTAGGAATGCTTCTCTTAAAGATTTTCAAACATAGAAATAAAATTCTAAAGCAAACTAAGTAATTACTTACCTTGCTTCAAAGGTCCAATAGACCAATGTTGGTCTCAATGGACGTTGATAACCATCATCATTATAATTATTTAGTGTACAACATGCTTCTTAACTATTGTCACTTTAATAAACAATGTAATTGTAAACTTTTCATGCTCAATTAGACCTTTAATCATGTTTTTTCTACTTCTCTTCTCGTGATTGAAGTGGAACAAAATAACATAGATGGTGTAGAGTATTGTCATGACTATGCGTTGTCCAAAATAGTGCATGAACTATAAATGATTTAGGCAAGGTTAGATGTGTTCTTCAGACCATTTTGATTTATCAAGCCCTTAGTTAGAGGTTTTTTCACCAAAAGAAGATGGTCTACAAAGGCCACAAAATTAAAAAGGAATCATTTCAATAGAAATGAAAATTAGCTTGAGCTTCCTTGAACATAATAATGTTCTATATAGTTCTTAGGAATGTAATCTAAATCTCTATATATTGTTTAGAAGTATTATATGAAAAATTTCGTATAATGGTTTCCATGGACATTCATGAATGAAACTCACTTCATTAATATCCATCAATGGCATATCATCAATAAAGTAATTTATACCTTTTATATGTACCATCTCTTCCACTAAACTGGGGAAAATCAATTCATGTACTATAAAATAAACACATTCCTAACATGCTCATATTGCAAATTTTAGGGCATCGTGGGGCTTCCAACGATTAGGCTATAATCCTATATTTCACACTAAAGAACAAGAATTCAAATGTACATATAAATGACCAACCATCAACTACCCGTGGTAGAAAGTTCACAAATTTCACCATTGCTATTAACTTTAGAAGTTCAAGAAGAGATAATGCTAATAAATTATATTTAAATATAGCCAACAAGTGCTTGGGTCCAATCCCCTTAAGATAGGTGCACTAGTATATGCCAATGGGTTTTATAGGGATGCCATCCTCAAATGTGGAGAAGCATCCCTTAGATTCCCCCTCGAAGAATATTACATAAATTGGTCAAGATATAAGTTCCCTATCCGGCCATGTTTCAATCTTTGCAAAATAACTTGGGGGAACAATCCCATTTAACCCCTCTGTGAGCAAAACATTATTGTCTGAAAGGTAAAGCTTCATTCCATCTACAAACAAATCAACATAAGCCATAAAAAGAATACATTTCAACAACAGATTAGCTATGTCATGCTTGTGAAGAGGTGAATCCAGAAGAACAAAGGTAGAAGTAAATATAAAAATACCTTCTAAAGATTTTTGGACATCCAAGAATATCATGATCTCACAATTTGAGCGCATACCTGAAATGGTTATAAATTAATATTTCATACTAAAAATACCTAAGGATGCTAATGTGTTATTGAATCATAATATTAAATGATTTAGGCCTTCACAGTTTTGTTGATTGCCCATTCCATAATATTTCTCTAACTAAATACAAAGATGGTTGTGAAACATAAGATGAAGGTGCCCAAAAAATCAATTATAAAATTGAAATAGAAAGGGGTGAGATACAACAAAATCATAAGTTCCATGCTCCAACAATATAAAATTTATTAGCCAATAAACATTGATTTTTTTCGAAAAATATATTTCTATATAGCTATTAAACATAATACAATGCCCATAGATTGGGGGTAAGCATAGTATCAAAACTCATACTTAGGCCAAGGCTTATGATGCAAGTGGGTTATTCTTGCGATTGAGGAAAGTTGTTAATTGCTTAGAAATTGTATCATGTCGAGGCTCCCCTTGGTTAAATTTTTGGAAAGGCCATTATCTACAAACATTGATCGTTACCCTATCCCAACTAAAGATAAAGGACATCTTCGTCACTAAGAGCATATGGAAATATTGGCAAGTTGTTAAGCCTCACCTCATCTTGAAAGGTGAAGCCATCATAGCAAGGTTATTCTTCAATGAACATTCTCTTTGGATGTCCCTTGTGTTACTACAAAATGGGAATGTATTGGTCGAGAATGATTAACTCTCTACCTTTGCTTTTATAAAAGGGGCATTAATACAATCTTTGATATCCTTAATTCTCACTATTGATTTCCATGGCCAAACTGAGAGGCCAATTTTTATCTAGCAAACCCACACAATGATGTGTTGGGGACTTGGTTGGAGGATTGTTGGAGGTCTTTGGACCATGTTGACTCATCTTTTCATATCTTGAGGGTACATTGGAACATATTTTGAGGGGCTCATCTCTCCTACCTCTCTCTAGCCCACATGTGTTGCTCTTGTTGTTGTACGTGAACCATTTGAGAGGGACATTTTGGTCTTGGAGGTTTTGAGGGGTATTTTATCCCATTTCTTGTATTTTTCCCATGGTTTTCACTAGGCCAATAGTTTCGAGCTCATGGTATTGAGCTAGCACATTGTATTATGTATTGTATTGAGGAGGCTCCCTAGCTATAAAAGGAGGAGACTTCTCTCATTTTATTGGTTGGAGATTAATGAGAAAACTTGGTTAAAGAGTTCTTGTGCATCCATTCTTTTTTTGAGTGAGTGTTTAGCTATTTTTCAAGAGTTTAGATAGAAAATTTTGAATATTGTTGGAGGACAAAGCTACTACAAGACCAAGGAAGGGTGAAATGCTCCACTTGGAAGGGTAATCAAGGCATGGTTTTCTTTCCTCCCCCCTTTGACCATTGAAGAATTGTTCCATTGCATTAAGATAAGATGTCCTAGGTATCTTCCCTTTTGCCTTGGCCAACCTTTGAGATCACCTTTCTAGTACTTGGAGAGGCTTCTTCATGGACCAATCCCCCCCATCTAATGTTAAAGAGTTGAAGAGAACCATCTAACCCTGGACTTTTGATATTATGGTAGCTGCGGGAGGTATTAACCTCTACGTGTAACCTTTGACAAGTCTAGAATATTCAAGGAAGTAAGAGAAAAYCTAGAAGGTTAGAAAATAACCTTAGAAGACTAGTCGACTCAAGATAATAATTTATATTAAATTATTATCCTCCAGGAAGTGAAGTCGRCCYRGTCAAGTGAGTTGGAGCAGTATAAATAGAGGGCGCTAGAGCTTATTTGGACACTCACTCTCACAACTGCATAAGGACAAGTGGTGCGCATGACTGGAGGAGAGTTGCAGYTGCTGTAGTGGTGGCTTGGTCTTTGGTTATGGTTGGACTTTTTGCTTGGTTATGGTTTGGACTTTCTGCTTGGTACACTAGCTTTAGAGAGAGGTATGCTACCTTGGTTGGCTATTGGTTCTAGGGTTTKCTTCCAGAATTATTCTATCTGTCAAGGTTAAGGTGCTCGGGGGTGGCCTTTGTGCTTATGGTTGGGTGACAATATTGCTATATTGTCTACGGTGAAATGAGAACACCTATTTTTCTAATAGGTTATGGGCCCACACTATCTTCAGACAGTGTAACCACTGGAAGGTAGATTGGAAGGATCTGCTCAGTTGCAGTTGCAGTCAAAGTTTTGTTGCAACAACGAAACCCTAACCCTCGTGTTGAGGTACCTTAAGTGAAGCACTTGACCTAATTCCCGGATGACCTAGTGCGCCCTAGCCTAATGCACCTCCTGGTACTCTCAACAAGCTAAGGTGTCAAGTTTGAGATTTTTGTCAAAGTCAAAGGTTGACCAAGTCAAAGTTAACGGTTGACCAAGTCAAAGTCAAAAGTTGACCAAGTCAAAGCAATCATGACTTACTCTATGAAGTCAAAAAACAAGTTAGAAGGGGCTTCTAACTTCAGATCATGGAAGACGAGGATTGAGCTCATCCTCGCCAAGAATAAAGTAGTGGATATCGTGAAAGGAAAGATCATGGAACCACAGTTTGAAGAGGGAAAAGAGAAGGAACCTCAGAACGTTGCAGTTATGGAGAAGTTCAAAGACAATGATATCAATTCTATGAGAATCATAGTGGACTCTGTAAAGGACCATTTGATACCCTACATTTCTCATCTTGACTCATCCAAGAAGATGTATGATGCCCTAACTTACCTCTTCTCAGTCAAAAATATTGGACACGTGATGAGTTTGAAGAATGAGCTCTGTGACATGAAGATGAATGATGATGACACCATAACATCATAATTTGTAAGAATCTCTCAGTTAAGAGATCAACTACAAGCTATTGAGGAAATCATTTCATAAAAGGAATTAGTGAATATCGTACTTAATGGTCTTCCCAAGACATGGGATGCATTTTCCGCAAGCTTGAACACAAGAACGAAGTATCCCACATTTGAAGAACTTTGGACTTGTTGTGCACAAGAAGAATCAAGGATTAATGCAAAAGAGAAATCCCAAAAGAAATATGATGATCAAGCCTACACAACAAAGTTCAAGAAATTCATGAATAAGAAGAATTTTGGCTCAAGGAAGAAACCAAATCAAGAAAAGGATATGTCAAAAATACAATGCTTCAACTATCGAGAATATGGTCACTACAGGAACCATTGTCCCGAGTAAGAGAAAAGGAAGGAAACACACGAAGCAATAGTTTCCAAAGAAAAGGAATCCTCAAAGAAAGTCAAGCAGGATGAAGTAGACTTTTTCTTCTAGTCAAGGTAACAATACTCTTCTGTAACATAGTCCTTGTACATACCATGTTTACATAGTTCCTATACATGTCATATGTATCTATTTCTTGAAAGATAAGATGATCAGTGTTAATGAAAACAACATGGAAGAAGAACAAGATAAGGATTGCCATTACGATGACTACTAGTAATGTATTTGAAAAGGATGAAGTGCATTAACAACTTTTGGTGACAATCACGTGGAATCTATTAAAGTAGTATATAAGTAACAACTATTGCAATCAGAACCAAACTTGAAGTGATCCGAAAGGAGTCAGACCAGAAAGAAGTCAGTAATCAAGAGGAAACTAGAATAGACTTGTGACACTTTACAGAAAGAAAGAAGGATGTAGATGGAAGCATTGACTCTCTCAGATGTAGGGAGCCGATTGCAGAATTACTAAAGAAGAGCATGTGTATTGCTCATTCATGCATGAAGTCGGGATTAGGAGGGAGGTAATCCACAATGATATGATCCATTGAATAATCCGTGAAAATTATGAAGTATATGTCCATGATATTCATTGAAAGTAGTAGCCATGATAAGCAACACATGTTCAGCTTGACTCTAGAAGAAGTCTTCTTCGAAAAAGAAGCCTTGAATATCCTTGGTTGTCCATCTACATTTATGTTCCTATGGCATAAGTAACAAGTTGAAACCTTCAGGAAGGAAGGGCATGTAACTATAAGAGATTCCATGAACTCCAACGTTGAAGAGGAACATGAATATTCCAAGAAAGAAAGAAAAGCCAGAACAACCAATTGAACCAGTTATTATACCGAGAATCATAAGACTACCAGCATGGTTTGAACCCACTAGAAGCAGTCAAGCATAAGGAATGGAAGGAAGCTATGATGAAGAACAATGTATGTGAGAAATTATGAAAAAGACTTATGAATGGAAGCATTGATAGATACAAGACGAGATTCAAAACTAGAGGGTTCTCCACTATGATGGCAACTCGTTCCAGTAAACCAAATATACCTCTATCTGAGCCATTTTATCTCTTGCAGTATCTATGCACTGGAGTTTTACATCAGCTAAATGTAAAAGACTGTTCTTCTCAATAGAGCAATTGAAGAAAAAGCATATGTAGAGCAACCTTAAGGTTTTGAGGTATACCAAAAAGAGACCCATGTATTTAGATGGAAGAAGACCTTGTATGGGTTCAAGCAACTTGATGTAGATCCTCTAATGTACAACAAAAGCGTGGTGAAAACTTCCTATGACAGAGGAAGAGTATCGAAATGGTTCTTCAAAAGTCCGGGATGATGGATTACAAATCCATGGAAAACTCCCATGATGACAAATTTGAAGAAATTGAGAGACTCTGATCCAGTAGACTCGTCCCTGTATCAGTAATTGATTGGCTCCTTGATGTATTCGATGAATACTAGGCTGAACATTTTCTTTGCTGTGAACATGTTGAGCCAGTTCCAGGTGGAACCTAGCCATGAGAATTGAATAATTGCAAAACATTCCTTGGAATATCTTCATGGACGTTTGAGTTATGATACACAACTGCATGGATTTATCGATTCAGATTGGGTAGGGAGTGCAGATAACAAAAGAAGTACTTCTTGGATATGTTTCAGTTTGAGCTTTGCCACGATATCATGGGCTAGAAGGAAACAAATTATGTTGCACTCAACACTGCAGAAGCAAAGTATATTGCAACTTGTGATGCTTGTACAGAAGCAGTGTGGCTCTATAAGTCAATTTCTGGACTTTTTGATCAGGTGTTGGAATCGACCGTGATATACTGATATAATCAGAGCTGTGTGAAGCTTTCAGAGAACCCGATGTTCCATGATAGGTCGAAGAACATTGAGATCAAGCATTATTTTCTTTGTGATAAAGTCCAGAGGGGAGAAGTGGTTCTCCATTATATCTCCACAGATGAGCAGATAGCAAATATTCTGGTAAAGCCTCTGTCCAAGATGAAAAGTTTACGTACTTAAGGGACAAGTTGGGACTCATGGAGATGACTTCCTTATTGGAAAGGGAAGTGATTACTCCCAGGTTGGGAGGGAGAACTGATATGTTATTGATATATGGGGAGTCATTTTCTAGTTCGGAAAATGGTCCAGGTTGGGTAGTCACTTTCCAGTCCGGAAAGTGGCCCAAGATTTCTGATGGATAGTCATTTTCTAGTTCGGAAAATGGTCCAGAGCAGACAATCATTTTTGTAATGAAAATGGTTTGAAAGATTGTTGATGTACCATAGACAGCGATTCCCCTTGTGGCCAGTGTGGGGGAATGGTCTAGGACAATCATTCTTCTTGGCAATCACTCTGAGTAGTGGTAAATCCGAATGGTCTGCCTCTCCGGGCAGTCATTCTTTTGAATTTCACAATTGTGAGTAGTTTCGAAGAATGGCCCGTTATAGGAGGTTGGCGCAGGGTAGTCATTTCTGTAGGAAATGGTTTGGACAGTCATTCCCTAGGGCATACTCATTCTCTCCAGGTTGCATTGTGATTAGTGCCGGAAGAATGGCCCAATTAGGTGAATGGTCCAGGTTCAACAATCAGGGACAGTCATTCCATAGGGAAGACTCATTCTCTCTAGGTTGCACTGTGATTAGTGCCGGAAGAATGGCCCAGTTAGGTGAATGGTATAGGTGTTGGACAACTGAGAGGGGGGGGTGAATCAGTTGTTACTGTGCTTAAACAATTATATCCATTGTTAAACTCATTACAGAACACTCAATGATGATCACAATAAATAAGCAATAGAGTATTCAACATCAATCACACACATGTATAATGCAGAGACAGTATTCCCGAGAAAACCCATAAAGGGTGAAAACCTCTTTTTCTTTATATGATAATTATTTTCTGTACATTATCATTCTTATGAGCACCGACTCATAATGAGGCTACCACCTCTATTTTGCAAGCTGCTGCTTGATGAGAGCACCAACTCTCTGGTTTCTCTAGCACCCACTAGAAGGAAGCACCAACTCCCTGGTTTCTCTAGCACCCACTAGAAGGAAGCAACAACTCCCTATGTGTTCCAGCACCAACTTCCAGTCACACAGACACCAACCTGTATAACATAGAACAACAGTTCTCCCTTGCACCACCCTGCCACCCTGGTTTCTCTGGCTGCAACCAGATGGAAGCTACAACTCCTTGTGTTCAAGCACCGACTTGAAACTCAGAGGACAACAGTCCTCCCTACCACTTTGAGATATAAAGTTTTCTATCAGTAAATTTATCATAGTGATACAATATTTATCAATGGCTTACCGATCTCATCACTGTTCTGCTACACTGCTCTGCTCTGCCTGCATCAGTGTCTTCCTACACACATTCCTTGCGCTTTTTGTTCTTCTGCCTTTTATGCTTTGTGCGCCATGTCCCTTCTATGCACCATTCCTCTTCTGTGCATTTTTGTTGCTGCACCCTGCCCCCTTCTACACGCATGAATGACTCTCAATAGCCAAACCATCTCTTCTCTGTTCTGCATTTTTATAGTCTCTGTGCACCTTGTGCATGATGCATGCGCTATCTTTTCACAGCTCCACTGAGCTTCACTTCGGGATGTGCATGTCGATCTCACTCTGAGTCCTCTACCAGTTTATCCTCGCAAGGCTTCATTCTCTCTGGCAGTTCCTCCATGTTTGTTCTGCATGTATGCCCATTTATTCTGAGCTTCTTTTCTTTTCTTGGCAGTAACAGTCTTCGACCCATTTCCATCTGTCAGTCGACTCTATGATGAGTCTACACTCTACTGGAAGTTGCCTCGAGACACTTCGCCTTCTCTGGCGATCACCCTTAAGTCTCTTCGAGTCCTCTAGCAGAAACCATTAGTGATTTCTAGCAGCTACACTGTGAACCTCTCCAGCCTTATGCCTTTGGCACCTTTCACCTTTCCTTTCACATGTGGCCTCAGGTGGTGACCAAACGCCTATTTATAAGGCGCTTTCGCGACTTGCATTTCAGGGATTTGGGGATGAGGCATCTCGACTCTCCAAGTTGTGATCTCCGAAGTGGAGCTTAGCTGCATGCTAGCTCCTCCCTTAAACCTTCGACAATGTGACCTTGGTTGTGACCACAGGCCTAATCAAAAAGGCATTTCGCGGTTTTGCATTTCAGGTTTTCTCTCATGAGTCTCCTTGACTCCTCATATTGCGAACCCCAAAATGGAGCCTAGCTATGCTAGCTCCTTCCTTCACGTGCCCACGACGATGACCAAGCGCTTATCCATAAAGGGATTTCGCAATTCACAATTCGAGAATTTTGCCGTGAGTCTCCTTGACTCTTCCACTTCTGGTACCCGAAATGGAACCTAGCTACGCTAGCTCCTTCCCCTCACATAACCACCAGCGGTGACCACAGCCTACGCCAAAAAGGCGTTTCGCATTTCGGCATTCCTGTGATGAAGGGTCTCGACACTCCAAGTTGCGATCGCCGAAACTCCGAAAATGGAACCAGATCAACGGTTCACGCTTTCTCTTGATCAACGACTTAGATTGAATTGTTGTTTCGTGTTTCACGATTTCGACAATATTTTGGTGAGACGTCACGACTCTCCATATCGCGATCTCCAAAATGGAGCTTAGCTGTTAGCGCCCTCCTCCAACTCTCGATGATGTGACCACAACCTATGACCACTCGCTAATCATTTGAGCGCTTCACTCTTTAGATCAACGGTCCACATTCCGTGGTGATCGGACAACTATCCACCGCCCCAGAACTTCAGCTTTCAAGACTTTGGGGGAGTGTTGATACTAAAACTCCCGAAACTAAACTCCCAAAGTGACGTCATTCTTGCGTCACTCAATGGCGTGTCACAAGCCTATTAGCTGCCATGTGTCATTCATATTCGTGATTTTCACGTCCCTGAAATGCTGAATCAAGTTAACACTTGTCGTTGCTTGATCATGCCACGTGTCATTTCTGACATAGGTTGCCACCTGTCCTTGCTGACGTGGTCTATCACGATCTACCTCCTGGATCTAGTGGCCCAGATTCATCCTTGATCCAACGGCTAAGATTATTTTGCGATTTCACATATTGCGAGTTAGAGAGGTTAGGAGCCTCCTTCCTTTGACCTTTCAGTCAGCGAAAAAACTATCACTTGCCACGTGTTCCTCTTGGATCAACGGTCAAGATTTTATCGCGATTTCGCAACTTCACGAGCCTTCGTCGTGCCTGATCAACGGTCTAGATCAATCTTCCATCCAACGACCCAGATCATTTCGGGATATTGCATATCGCGAGTTCAAGAGGTTAGAGCACCTCCTTCATTTGGATTTCCCGATCTGCGAAACTCTGAAACAGTCTTTGACATGCTCTGATCTTTCGCCACATGTCCTCTTTGATAATGGATGGACCACCTGCGTTCGGGATTTTGTAAGCTCGCTTCTCCTTGCACTTTAAAGAATGTGCAGGTTCTCATGGATCCAACGACAGTCAGACCCCGCGCTCAGATCTAACGCTCGAGATCTGTTCTCCCTTTGTGCGCTCCTCCTCTTGAGCTTATCCTTCCTGGCTGTTCTTTCCATCAATGACAAACACATCATTGTTATTCCTGTAAACATGCCAACAATAGGTTCATAAATCAGGGGCAATTCTTCTTCTATGCTCAAGAAGAATAGTCCAGATAGCTCATGGTTGATGTTTAACTTTCTGAGGGCAGATGCTCTTCCAGATCTCACAGATGTGAGTCGAAGAATGGCCCAGATGACTCAGTTCGTATCATGATATTGTTTATGTAGGTTGATATCAGATGATATGATTGTTGAAGAGAGTGTATGTCTCGAGATAATAGCTGTATGTTACTGTGGTGGATGTGATCCACTGGTAGTGACTGTGTGTCACTGATTAGTAGCAGTGTGCTACTAGGAGTGGTTGTGTACCACTGGATAGTAGTTGTATACTACTATAAATAGACACAGTTGTGTTCTATTGGATGGCATTGTTCCGATTGCCATGGAGACTATCTAGTTGGATAGTGATGATGGTGCTCGTGATTTGATCATGAGATAACTTGTGTGGCTATGATGATGCTATCGGTTGAATGATATGTTTGTGCTCAAGACCGTTGCATTTAATACCTTCCTAGCTAGGAGGGAGTGTTGATATTATGGTAGCTACGAGAGGTATTAACCTCTACGTGTAACCTTTGACAAGTCTAGAATATTCCAGGAAGCAAGAGAAACCCTAAAAGGTTAGAAAATAACCTTAGAAGACTAGTCGGCTCAAGATAATAATTTATATTAAATTATTATCCTCTAGGAAGAGAAGTCGGTCCAGTCAAGTGAATTGGATCAATATAAATAGAGGGCGCTAGAGCTCATTTGGACACTCACTCTCACAACTGCATAAGGACAAGTGGTGTGAATGACTGGAGGAGAGTTGCAACTGCTGCAATGGTGACTTGGTCTTTGGTTATGGTTGGACTTTCTGCTTGCTTATGGTTTGGACTTTTTGCTTGGTATGATATCTTTGGAGAGAGGTACGCTACCTTGGTTGGCTATTGGTTCTAGGGTTTGATTCTAGAATTATACTATAAGTCAAGGTTAAGGTGCTCGAGGGTGGCCTTTGTGCCTATGGTTGGGTGACAATATTGCTATATTGTCTACGGTGAAACGAGCACACCTATTTTTCTAACATAGACAATGCTTGGGGCACAATCCTTCGAGTGCCATCAACATTGTCCTATCCTAAACCCTAAGCTTCACCTAGATCTAGTGTAGAGACCCCATAGCCCTCTCTAGGAACTGGTCTATCCTTGTATTCAACCACTCAAAAAACCCAAAATCCATTTTTCTTTTTGTCTTTTTTTTTTCTATTTTTTTTAATTTGCAATTTCGGGTTAGTCACGTTTATCTTGGATCTATATTGCTTGAGCTTGAATGGTATATCTCTTATTCAATTCATGCTAACTTGCTTTCAAAGAACATTCTTCTAGTTGGCATATAGAGGGTTTTTAATATTTCTAAAAGGATCTAACCCCTTGGTATAATGATGCATATCTGATTTAAATCCAGTTTGTGGACTCCCTAGAAGTTCATGTGTGTGTTAGCACAAATTTCCGCACTGCAGGAAATGGAATGACTTTGTAAATTTGTGGTGGAAATAAGTGTAACATATAGGAGGATTTGTCAAACTTGTTAACAACAAATCTCCTCTATGTTTGGGCTGACGCTTATCAACCTCGGGGAGGGGGGGGGTCCCTAGTTTCTCATGTGTTGATTTTCACACTGTAAATCTGCAATTAAAAATGATATAATAACACAAGAAAGAGATCTTTTGCATGCAATTAAGCAACCAAATAATTTGTGAGAACAATTTTGAAATTAAAGGTGGAAATTCTTGTAATGTCCCTTTCCAAATAAGAGCTCTAGAGAGGAGGCTTAATGGTCTAAACCGCCCCATTAGACTATAGCCAGGGCCATAAAGGGGTAAACAGGGTCACTAGAGGTCACTTCAATCACCGGTATTATATTCGGAAAGTGACATCGAGCTAAAAAGGGTAAAAAGCGATTTTAAGTCAGTATGGGCTAAAAATAGAAGTCAACAGTGAATTAGGGTTTTGGAAGTCAACAATTAATTAGGGTTTCAGCAGTGATTTAGGGTTTTGGAAAGCTATAAAGGAAGGGTCAACGACCTAATTCATGATTATGTAGATTATGACTTGTCATTGAGGAGAAAAGGCGCATCTCAGGAGAGATAGTTCAGTGGATTCCAAGAGGAAGACACCAGTTGGCTGATTTCGGTGTTGAGAGACACACCCTAGTCACCGGGGAATTCAGGTCTTCCATCTTTCTTCAGCAGCAGTTACACAATGTTCAACAGCAAGGACGCATTCATCTAGAGTGAGGGCGCAGCTTCTGAGAGGGTTTTTAGTCGACTTATCCCATCCAGGGAAAATTATGAGATTTCCCTCTGACCCATTTGAGAGGAAGGAAAGGCACATCTTTTGCCTGGTTCCTCATCAGATTCCGACGGAGGAATCAACTGGGGCGTATTTTCCAGACTTGGACGTGCAACACTTTTGGCGGATACATTTGGGGTTCCAGAACGAGCATCATGACATATTCAAGGAAACCCTTTCAACCAATTTCCCAGTAGACCAAGGCGGTCCTTTTGAGACACATCTCGTTCGATTTCGACTGTGGAATCCCTATGACGCATTTTGCTAGAGAAAGAGGGGCACATTCTCCCAGTGGATCCATCCGAGGTCCAAACTCACCAGCAGAAGGATCCGACAGTTACCAATACCGAGGACTAGAGCAGGGCGCATCATTTGGGACAGTTTCCAGGCCATTCCGAGAAGTACAGCTTCTAGGGCGAACTTTCCAGACTTCCAGCAGTTACCGTCATAACTGCCATAGTCCCAGCGCATCCATTGATTCCGCAATGCTCCCATATTTCAGGTATTATCTTTTAGTTGCTTATTTGTATTCCGGCTAAGATCCTTTGTCTGTTGATCTAGTCGAGTATTGTCAGTTTATTCAGCC
>ML812311.1:105561-120805 GCA_009831015.1 Picea engelmannii
GAGAAGAGAATCCTGGTAGCAATCCAATAGCCAAGAGAGGCTAATGCACCAAGCAAGAATAGAAACTAAGCTGAACAGATAATCCCACCCAAAAGCTAGCACACCACTTTCCCAGCTCTCCCAGAAACTTGCACACCAAACTGCTGCTGCCTGCAACTGCCTACGCAAATTTAGCTCTCTCTGCAACTGCTAAGATGATGAATAATGAGAACTAGCGCCCTGTATTTATAGTGAACTGGGTAGGCTAATTAGGGCCGATTTCTCCTTCTGGGTATCAATAAATTCATTTGAAATGTATTTATCCAGTCGATAACTTGTCTAGGGTTTCCTTCAATTCTTTGCTTCCTTTCGGAGGATTCTAGTCTCGTCATAGGTCACATTAGAGGTTCATAACTCCCGAAGCTACCATAATATTAACAATAGAGAAGGCAATCAAGGAATTGCTGGCGATGGGACACATCAGACCGAGCAACAACCCATTTGCTTCTTCAATTGTCTTAGTTCTGAAGAAGGATGGCACCATGAGGATGTGCATTGATTACCGAGCCTTGAACAAGAAAACCATCAAGAACCGGTACCATATCCCACGGATTGATGAGTTGATGGATGAATTGCATGGGGCAGTTTTCTTCTCAAAGATTGATCTACGCTTTGGATATCATCAGATCAACATTCGAGAGCAGGACATAGAGAAGACGACATTTCGATGTCATTTTGGACACTTCGAGTTCGTAGTTATGCCATTTGGGCTAACCAATGCACCCGCTACATTCCAGTCTTGCATGAGCCATATATTTAGGGATCAGTTAAGGAAATCAATCTAGGTTTTCTTCGACGACATCTTGATCTATAACCGGTCATGGCAAGAGCATATGAGGCACCTGGATGAGGTATTGAGCATCATGGAGGCACAGTCATTATATGCCAAAGAGTCCAAGTGCAAGTTCGGTATGACAAAGCTGCTTTACTTGGGCCACATCATTAGTGCACAGGGGGTACATGTGCACCAAGAGAAGATAAGGGCCATTCTGGATTGGCCGACGCCCATGAACGTGACAAAATTGAGGAGCTTCTTCGAGCTGTGCAACTATTACATGTGGTTCGTCCAGGGTTTTTCTCAGATTGGAGCACCGCTGACAGATCTTACCAAGCATGGGGACTTCATATGGACTGCGAAATCACAGGAAGCCTTTGATCACATGAAGAAAATCACGGGCACTTGTCCAGTGTTGGCACTACCAGACTTCACCTTTCCATTTGTACTAGAGTGTGATGCATCCGACGAATGGATCAGTGTAGTTTTGATGCAGGGAGGACACCCCATTGTATTCGAGAGCCGTAAGCTTAGTCAACCTGCGAGGTTGTACTCCATTTATGACAACGAAATGTTGGCAATCATGCATGCCTTGACCAAGTTCAGACAATATTTGGCGGGCAACAAATTTGTGGTCAAGACCGATCACAACAATTTGAAGTATTTCCTTGAGTAGAAGGACCTTAGTGAGTGCCAACATAAATGGGTGATGAAGGTACAAGCATTCGACTTTGACATAGAGTATGTCAAGGGGAAGAAGAACATTGTGGCCGATGCACTATCAAGGAGACCTGCGGCATGTTCTTTGATGGAGATTTTAGCAGATTGGAAATCCCACTTGTTAGTGGAATATTCAAAGAACAAGTTCGCTTGTGAGGTGATGGATGGGCAGATACAGGATAACCGGTATAGGGTCATTGACGATGTCATATTTGACAAGGATAGAGTCTACTTGGTTCCAGATTCAGGGCTCAAGAAGAAGATCCTCACCGCAGTTCATGATTCACCTCTAGTAGGCCATCAGGGTTTTTTCAAAACCTATAGACAAATCAAAGAGAGGTTCTCATGGAAGGGCCTCAAACAGGACGTTATGAGACACGTCAGTGAGTGTGTGACTTGCCAGCAGAACAAGTCAGAGCATGCTCTTCCAGCAGGGCTACTTCAGCCACTCCCCGTTCCAGAGCAGAAATGGGAGAGTATATCTATGGACTTCAACACAGGTCTACCCAAGGTCTAGGGTAAGGACTGTATCTATGTAGTGGTCGACAAATTGACCAAGTTTGCTCACTTCTATGCCATAACAACAGAGTACAACGCAGTTCAGGTAGCCGAGCTTTTCTTCAGGGAGATCTTCAAACTTCATGGGTTGTCGAAGAACATCGTCAGTGACAGGGACAGTCGGTTCATAGGGACATTCTGGAGAGAGTTGTTTCGGTTGGTGGGGACGGAGTTGACACCTAGGACCAACTATCACCCTCAGACATATGGGCAGACCGAGATTGTCAACAAGTGGGTTGAAGGGTATTTGAGAAACTATGTAGGAGACAACAAAGAACGTGGGTAAATTGGTTACATTTAGGAGAACATTGCTACAACACCACCTTCCACATGTCCATTGGTATGAAACCCTTCCGAGCATTGTACGGATATGATGCTCCCACGTTGGCAGACTTGGTCTTCGGGGAGAGAAGAGCTCCCAAGGCCAAGGATTGGATCATAGAGAGTCAGGAGATTCTCAAGTTGTTGAAAGAGAACCTGCAGACAACGCAAAACTGATAGAAGATAAGTGCGGACAGGCACAGGATAGAGTGCAGCTTTGAGGTTGGAGATTTGGTTTTCTTAAGACTCCAACCCTACAGACAGTAATCTCTAAAGAAGAGTGGGGCCGAGAAGCTCAAGCCCAGATTTTATGGTCCTTACAGGATCATGCACCGAGTAGGCGAGGTTGCTTACGAGCTAGAGCTTCCAGAGGGGAGCAAGATTCATAACGTGTACCACGTGTCTTGCCTAAAAAAAGCAGTGGGACAATTCATTAGCACATCAGAGGAGCTTCCCACGTTGGATGAGGAGGGATAGTTGGAGTTAGTTCCATAGGAGGTTTTGGAGTTCCGGGAGCGGAAACTAAGGAGTAGGGTCATCACAGAGTGTTTGATCAGATGGAGAGGGCTTCCAGTAGAGGATGCTACTTGGGAGAGCGAGCAGGTGTTGCATCACCCTGGATTGGTATTGCTTGAGGACAAGCAATTTTGGGAAGGGAGGACTGTAATATCCCTTTCCAAATAGGAGCTCCAGAGAGGAGGCTTAACTGTCTAAACCACCCCGTTAGACTATATCCAGGGCTAGAAAAGGGTAAACATGGTCACTAGAGGTCATTTCAGTCACCGGTGTTATATTCAGAAAGTGACATTGAGCTAAAAAGGGTAAAAAGCGCTTTTAAGTCAGTATGGGATAAAAATAGAAGTCAACAATGAATTAGGCTTTCGATAGTGATTTAGGGTTTTGGAAGTGAACAATGAATTAGGGTTTTAGCAGTGATTTAGGGTTTTGAAAAGCTATACAGGAAGGGTCAACGACCTAATTCATGATTATGCAGATTATGACTTGTCATTGAAGAGAAGAGGCGCATCTCAGGAGAGATAGTTCAGTGGATTCCAGGAGGAAGACACCAGTTGGATGAGTTTGGTGTTGAGAGACACACCCTAGTCACCGGGGAGATCATTTAGGTCTTCCATGATTCTTCAACAGTAGTTACAAAGTGTTCAATAGCAAGGGTGCATTCATCCAGAGTGAGGGTGAAGTTTCTGAGAGAGTTTTTAGTTGACTTATCCCATCCAGGGAGAATTCTGAGATTTCCCCCCAACCCATTTGAGAGGAAGGCAAGGCGCATCTTTTGCCTAGTTCCTCATCAAATTTCGACGGAGGAATCAACTGGGGTGCATTTTCCAGACTTGGACGTGCGACACTTTTGGTGGATACATTTGGGGTTCCAGAACGACCATCATGCCATATTCAGGGAAACCCTTCTGACCCATTTCCCAGTAGACCAAGGCGATCATTTTGAGACACATCTCGTCCAATTCCGATGGTGGAATCCCTAGGATGCATTTTTCCAGAGAAAGAGGGGCGTATTCCCCTAGGGGGATCCATCCGGGGTCCAAACTCACCAACAGAAGGGTCCGACAGTTACCAGTACTGAGGACTAGAGCAGGGCACATCATTTGGGACAGTTTCAAGGCCATTCCGAGAAGTATAGCTCCCAGGGCGAACTTTCCAGAGTTCCAACAGTTACTGTCAGAGTTGCCATAGTCCCAGCGCATCCATTGATTCCGCAGTGCTACCATATTTTTGGTATTATCTTTTAGTTTCTTATTTGTATTCCGGCTAAGATCCTTTGTCTGTTGATCTAGTCGAGTATTGACAGTTATTCAACCGCATTCAACCATTTTGTAATCCATAGAGATTCCATAATATAAACTTTTCAGTCCTTTGTCACATTTGTTATTTGTATGATCATTTATATGTTGTAAACGATTAATCCTACACACACATTAGCAGCGTTTCCTAGACTAGCCAAGTCAGGAACATTACAATTCTCCTTAATTTTAGTATAAAAAATGGTGGAAAGAAAGATAAATGAAAGCACTTATAAGTGGTAAATATTACCAAAATAAAAGGCTACATAAACGTCTAAACATTGCACAAAGAAAACTACAAAGTACCAACAAGCTTTGAGAGCCATAAAGAAGCATAGTCAAGCTTTCCTCTGCATAAACCAAGAGGTTGATTACACAATAGAGACAGATACATAATTGGTCCAACGTTGATCCCTGCACAAAGTATAGAAGCTAGAGTAGAAAAGGAGAAGAAGAATGAGAGAGAGATATGATGCTTCCAAAAGAAAACTCCCACCTCCAACCAAGATCAACCTTCTCCTTTTAATGCTCAATGTGGTTGAATTACCCATGCAAGACTCCTTCTCTATCCCATGCACATTAGTGAGTTAAGTGAGGTGAGGTGGCCTTGAACTCAAGCTAATATGGAGGTATCTCAATCCAAGTGAAACTCCTCCCTCATGCACATTAGTGTGAGTTTTTGTAGCTCGAAGGTACTTCTGCATTGGCGGTGCCCAGCATGCGGAAGTAACTGAGCAAATGTCTCTCTCTAGTGACTTTATAAAGTTAGGGTCTTTTATTATTTAATGAAAAAAAATGACTATAATATTTGGGTCACTTAAGTGATTTAAGTGAACTCAATGTGAGATTAAGTCACGTTCATTGATCTTGAGATGGCAAGATTTAATCTTGGCCATTGAGATCTAGGGTTAGGGTAGTTATTCATTAATGAGTTATTAAAGGAGCATTTGAGAGAGATGAGGCACACATTCCAAGAAGAGACTTTTGGGAGAAGGGATGAAAGGAAAGAAGAGGAGCAACAGTAAGGGCACAAATCCAAAGAAGAAAAGGGAGCATGCATCCCAAGAAAGATACAACATTTAATAGACAGTCTATACAA
Source organism: Picea engelmannii (assembly GCA_009831015.1). Classification (NCBI taxonomy): domain Eukaryota; kingdom Viridiplantae; phylum Streptophyta; class Pinopsida; order Pinales; family Pinaceae; genus Picea; species Picea engelmannii. The sequence continues at coordinate 110,888 of ML812311.1, forward strand.
CACATTTATGAGGGTCGTACTACAGACTTGAGAGTTGTGCAACAATGTTTTAGTGCAAAAAAATTGAGACAGTGAGGCACAATTTTCTAGAGGAAGTATTTATTGTTACAAGGCCATACTATACATTCATGTACCATACAACAATCTGGTATTGTTTTGAAGGTACAGTTCGAAGTGAGACAAGCCATACAAGAGACCGTACAACCATACTCTTTGTTGGCACATAAATCGAGGTTCATACACATAAATAGAGATAAGTACATTGTTGTAATTAATGTTGGTTGTACTGTTGTAAACTTAGAAATTTATTTCTTGTGAGCTCATTAATAAAATATATCTCTTGAACTGGTTTTACCCTTGTGGTTTTTTCCAAGGGCTTTGCTCGAATATCTAGTTTCAAATGTGGTGATATTTTGTCTGTTGTTCATTGTTATTTCCGCTTTTAATTTTCAGTTTTCTTAGTCAATGTATTTCTGGTCATAAAGTATAATAGAATGTTGTTAAGTTCACTGCATTACTGTTGAAGTTTATTGGAGGTTGAAATCAGAGTTTGCTAAGTGTTTGACATAAGTCACAATGGATTTTTTTACATGGTATCAAAGCTTGGGCTCTATGGTTCAATGGACAAATTTTGACACTTGGATAGTAGTGAGTTGCATGGAATTTTGCTTGGAAGAAAGAAGGGAAAGAGGGTCTTTGTTAGTTGGACAAGGATGACTTTCAGTCTCATGTATGAGGATAGGTTGGAGGGGATCTCCAACTACCTGCAGTGGAAAGTAAGGATTGCAACTGTTCTAAGGGAGAACAAGCCGTGGGCATTGGTGAATACCATCGTTACAATACCTTCATCAAATCCCATTTCCTTAGATATTCATGTGGTGAAGGAAGCAAAGGCGCAAATGATACTCCTGGATGGGGTAAAATACCACCTAATTCCACATTTGGCAGAGAAGCAAACAACCAAAACAATGTGGGATGCATTGAAAGGCTTGTACGAGAACAAGAACGAGAACAGGAAGATGGCCCTTAGGGACAAGCTCCATAACACTTGGATGACCAAGGGAGAGAATGTGGCCTCATATCTCACCCAGATCAGGCAGGTGAGGGGTGAGTTTGTTGTTGTTGGTGATATTATTCCAGACTCAGAGTTGGTGTGCATAGCCCTAAAGGGCTTCACCAAAGAGTGGGATGTGTTCGTGAAATGCATGGTGGGTAGAGAGAACTTTCCCTCTTGGGAGAGACTGTGGGATGATTTTACTCAGGAGGAGATCCAAGAGGGATCTCAAAGTAGAGATCACGAGAAGGAAGAGGATGGTGATGATGAGGAGAATGTTGCTCTTGTGGGAAAGAGCAAAGGTAAGAAGAAAGACATGAGAAAAGTGAGATGCTTTGCATATCACAAGACTAGCCATTATGTAGATCAATGTCCAAACAAAAATAAAGTCAAGAAGAAAGCAGAGGTTGTTGCATCAGCTGCAACAAACGAGTTTGTTGAGAAATTCGAGGACTCAAGAGTTTTCTCTGATGGCATGTCTTGCAGGAAGTGGTTGCCTAGTATGTGCAAACATTGATGCATGGTTCGTGGACAGTGGGGCATCTCGACATATGACCAAGATGAGGTCAATATTCTTGAGTTTTTCAAAAATCTATTCAGATTGCTATGTAGGGTGTGGGGCTAGCACCAGACATGTCCTAGTAGTGAGAGGGGTTGGATGTGTTAGATTCCAACTAGAATTGAGAGGATTTCTGGAGTTGGTTGAGGTATTATTTTTTCCAGAGCTTCGGGTAAACTTACTCCCAGTTTAAGCTTTGGATGTTGATGGATGTGGAGTTGTATTCTTTCGTGGACTGGTGTTTCTATATCCATAGGGATCTACTCCAGACACAACTATATTGCTTGGTGTCCAGTATGAAAGGTTTTATAGGTTTCTCGAACTTGGATTCTGAGACAGTGTCATTACCAGAGACTGGAAGTTGTGAGGCTTCTTCCAGTATAGTCAGGAGACCGAGATGGTACGAGATGACACAAATGGATGCTCAGGAGAGTGAGGAGACTCCTAGGAGCATGTCTTCATATCAAAGATCAACCGAGGTAGAAGTAAAGGCTTCTAGTTCAAAGGGAGCAAGTACAACCGAATATGGGATGACGGGGTTGGAGATAGATTCTGGTGGAGGTACCATAAGTACCTCCCTTGCTAAGAGGGAGTGTTAGTTTTTGTAGCTTGGAGGTACTCCGGCATTGGCGGTGCCCACCATGCGGAAGTGACCAAGAAAATGTCTCTCTCTAGTGAGTTTATAAAGTGATTTTATAAAGTTAGGGTCTTTTATTATTTAATGAGTAAAAGTGACTTTATAAAGTTTGGGTCACTTAAGCGATTTAAGTGAACTCGATGTGAGATTAAGTCACGTCCATTGATCTTGAGATGGCAAGATTTAATCTTGGCCATTGAGATCTAGGGTTAGGGTAGTTATTCATTAAAAGGAGCATTTGAGAGAGATGAGGCACACATTCCAAGAAGAGACTTTTGGGAGAGGGGATGAAAGGAAAGAAGAAGAGTAGGAGTTAGGGTGCAAATCCCAAGAAGAAAACGGGGTATGCATCCCAAGAAAGCTATAGAATTTAATAGACATTCCGTACAACACATTTATGAGAGTCATACTATAGATTTAAGGGTTTTGCAACAATGTTTTAGTGCATAGAAATCGAGACAATGAGTGGCACGATTTTCTAGAGGGTGCATTTATTGTTGCAGGGTCGTACTGTACATTCTTGTAACATACAACAATCTGGCATTGTTTTCAATGCACAATTTGGAGTAAGACAAGCCATACAAGAGATCGTACAACCATACTCTTTGCTGGCACAAAAATCGAGGTTCAGGCATATAAATAGAGATAAGTACAATGTTGTAATTAATGTTGGTTGTACTACTGTAAACTCATAAATTTATTTCATGTGAGCTCATTAATAAAATATCTCTCTTGGACTGGTTTTCCCCTTGTGGGTTTTTCCAGGGGCTTTGCCCGAATATCTAGTGTCAAATGTGGTGATATTCTTTCTGCTGTTCATTGTTATTTCCGCTACTAATTTTCAATTTGCTTAGTCAATGTATTTCTGCTCATAAAGTACAGTGGAATGTTGTTAAGTTTACTTCATTATTGTTGAAGTTTATTGGAGGTTGAAATCAAAGTTTGCTAAGTGTTTGACGTAAGTCACAGTAGATTTTTTCACAATTAGTTAACTGGTAATGAAGTAATGAGAGAGTGTAGTAAAGTAGTAATTCGCTGGAGTCCGAGTGGAGAAAGAAATCCACGTGCTCTGTTAAGTGAAGATACTTTGAGTCTAATTGAGGATGAAGTGGAGAGAGAGAAGGCATGCACCTAGTTAACTCAACCACACGTCTAATTATCTCCTCCATGCATGCGACCTAGTTAACTCCAAAAAGGTGCCAACTCACTCCAAAATCAATGCACGCCTTCTAGTGGTCTTCAGTTGACTCATGCAAACGCCCCGGTGACTCAGATAAACCCCTATTCTAACTTCAACACATGCCACCTCACTCTAGTTCCATGCATGTGCATGTCTCTTCATGCATGCATCAAATCCTGCCACTTTTCACTCCCAAATGCTACCATGTGTCACCCTGCATGGCTCATTGCTAAAAATAGAAAGTGTTGGCATGTCGACAAAATTAATCTCATCAGACTTTGTTTTCTACAAGGGGTCTGAATATGCACTCAAATTCGACATGCAAGCCTATGAACTGGAGTTGTTGAAGAAAGTATCATGCATGTAATCCGAAAGAAGCTCACTGGAATCCTAATCTCGCAAGGAATATGAATATATAATCAATAGTGCCATGTAGACCTTCGAACTCTGGCTCTTAAAAAGTAGGACAAATGATAAAAATAGAATTCCTCTCTAAACTGATGAAAAACCTGTATAATGTCACTGAAAATCAACTTTGAAGATGGACCATATCACTGAACCATCCTACATATGAACTCTTTGTGAACCAACCTCTAACTCATCAAAGCTATGTCTGGAATCAAACTCTAAACACCATCCCGATGGAGTAACTTGGTTGTTAACCCTCCATTTTGCAAAGGAGAAAATCTAGGGGTTAATAATGGCGACTTAAGGGGACGGGATCCCCCAAAGGGATACCAAGAACCTCACGATATCTATGTATGTATCTGCAAATCATAGATGATAACCTGTGGAAAATAATCTACAAATCACTACGCACGTCCTGTGGGCAATGGAATCAAAAGAATGCATGGCTCCTGAGCAACTGAAAGGAGGTCTTACCCATACATTCCCATCCATAACTGCTACTTGCCACCCAACTATCATGTACACTATTCCTAGTGGAAGATGTGATGAAGTCAACACATGGGAGAGAGTCACCTAGTCAGATGTCAATGATGTGAACACCTGCTAGGCACAAAGGAATCCACCAATAAGGCTAATGGGCCCTAAGATACAAACACATCCTATCAATGTGAATAATGTGCTGGTGTCAAACATTGACAATGATTATTCAATCAAGGCCCAATGGTGATCAACCTTGTCAAATACAAGATGACCGCCAATGAGGCTAATGGTCACGAAAGTGCTCAACTTCTGGATCACCCCTAGATGATGTGTCGTAGTTGATGAAGGATGACTTGCTAAGGGGAAAGGCAATGACGAAATCCTTCCCTCGACGCAAATTAGTCAACAAAAAAGTATAAATAAGGTATGGCATCATGTCCCTAGTGTTGGATGAGGAGTGTTGTTGTCCTTATACACACTTGCAAACGTGAGCTAAGTCCTACTCACTCAGTGTGTCCTCGGAGGCATAATGCCTAGGTTCAAAGTCCACGCTGTCACTTTGACTTGAACCTCTTTCATCTAGGCTAACTCCTAGGGAAGCCAATGGTGGTAGACCCTAGTTACTAGATGAGATTAACGTTTATGTTCTAGGAGTTGGTTTTAATTGGTTAAATGGTCAGGGGGAATCTAGCCTATGATGTTAAGCAACAAGTGCAATATGCAATTATCTAAGTATGAAAGTCAGACCTTTTCCTAGGGCAACTAAGACTAGTGCCTAAGATTGGGCAAGGGGTTAACTAAGTTAAGGGGATGTTCGTTACAAAATAATTACAAGTTAAAAGTATTACAACAAGATAGATACAACTAGATGCAAAAGAATATATCAAATATACAAAGTTAAACTAAGATAGATACAAGATGCACAATATACTAACAATTGCTTGAAATGTGCAGGAAAAGAAGATATTCAAAAACGAGAGATAATCAACACATCAAGCCAAGCATGCTCACAATAGATGGAATTCCGTTGGACTGCTTATCAATGGAAAAAGACGCAAAGCACTCAAGACCCAATCAAAAGAATGCCTCTAGGTGGATGCACACTTCTTGAAGGATCACACCATAAATACAAGAACAAGGTATAAATGAAAACTTTGAAAGTAAAGTGCTTCAGATGAAGAGATGTAACCACTCATGCGATTATTCTACAACAAATAAAATATAACTTGCATGTAAATTGAATGACAATGAGATCAGTGAGCTTGCAAGTGTGTAATTATATTGCAGATGTTGTAGACTAAGGATTAAGTTAAGTGATTAATGTGAGACTAATTTTAACCCTATCTAGGTGTCAACCCAAAAATTCTCCTCCCCCATTTACCAAGTGATCGCTGGATGCTCAAGAAGTGAGGCAACGAGGCCTACCCTAGCTTCACAGGTCAGCGCTAAGATCAAAATACTCCTGGAAAGGACGCCGCGTGCCGTGAGACCGTCCCCGGCTTAGCACCTTCCGTTGCCTTCCTCCGACCCCGTTTTAAATGGCAAAGATGGTGAGTTATGGTGTCCTATTAAGTCTAATTAATTTATTTTAGACCTATGAGCTAAGTATTGCAATGTGTGTTTGAGTGCTTGTAGCTTGCTCAAAAAGTGCCAAAGTACCGAAACCAAAAGATATGAAGGCTGAAGCCCTTAAACAATGAAGTTGAAAAATGAGTTCTTAAGTGTTGAGTTATTGCATGTGAGTATTAAGAACTGAAAGTATTGATTGTGAAGGCTGAAGCCTTTAAAGACAAGATTGCAAGTTAAAAACTTTAAGTGAAATTAGCACTTTAGATCTATTCTAAGCTAGCATATGTTATGAGATCTACTCTAGATTATTTTAAGTTAAGCATGCATGTAGAAATCACAACTAATCTTGCTAAACTAAACAAGAAAAATGAACGAAAATAAATCTAATCTAAAACTTGCAAAAATAAGACGGAAAGAAAAAAAATGCAAGCCACTTGGGTACAACTCCTTTGGGCTTGCTTTACAATGATTTAGAATAGAGAAGAAGAAGAGAAACTTTTACCACAATGAGAGGAGTTGTTTGAGGGTGTGTTGTGCATGACATTAGGCAACATGCCCTCTTGTCCTGGTAAGAATCTGCAAAAATCAACAAACTATTGCTTGCTGATTTGAGCTGCAACACACTCTAAAATGTTAAGAAATTTTTGTTTTTAGGCAGAAATTTCGTACATACAAAAACCATAAAATTGTAATGATTTAATTGACCTATCTAAGCAAGTTAGCTACTACAATCTGAAATGAAAGAATGAGGAAGAAGGATAGAAAATGCTAATGAAGTTTGAGTGAAGATGAGGGTAGATTCATCCTTGAACCTATCCCAACAACTCCATAGAGATGATATGCAAAACTTAAACAAAAAATGAGATGGAACAACAGATAATATCCTGCATGCATAGACAATACAACATAGTTTCTATTATACGCATGCACAAAATATATAGATGGACAACTACACTATTGCCTCACCTAGCCTAGTAAACTAATTTACTTAAACAACTATTGATCAAAACACATAAAGATTCATAATGATATCACCTCACAATAAGTGGCAAATCTAGACCAATCTTGAACGCCACAATTTCCTCTAAAGCAATTTCTTGTATTATCAAATGGGAAGAGGTTGTAGCAATAATGATGCTACAAGCTCTTCAAGAGAAAAACCAGTGAAGCAATGTGAAAGTAATGAGAGAGAGAGAGAGTGGGATGGAGAAAATTTAGTAGCATAACATTACTGTGAAGAATGGTAAAGAATGAGGGAGTGAGGGGTTTCTTTTATAGCCTTGGGAGACCAAGAGACCCCTCTTGGATCTTCGACACTTGTCAAAGATCCAAAGGGAAAGACAACTCAAAGGTAAAACAAACCAATGAAAGCTTGAGCTTTTAGGGTGAGGGGAAATGGCAAGAAGGTGAGGGGATGAGGAGAAAGCAAGGAAAGGGGGGTGCGAATTAGGCAAGAGGAGGCCCACGCATGAGTTGAAGGAAGAGATGCTTGCTTTCATGTAAGATGTTTCCATCTTCCATGAGACATTTCCCAAAGAAACTAAGGATAAAGCGTGAGTTTAAGGGAAAGACGCGAGGGAAAGCGTAAGGTAGGAGGAGTGTGTTGGCACACTCCTCAAAGGTATGTGATTGGTGGAGGGAATAGGATGGACGTGAGCAAGAGGGGAGAGACCCACACTTAATTTGAAAGAGTTTCCAAATCAAAGCGTGGAGTGGGGACACATTTGCTAAGGGGGAAGTAGGATCCTAAAGGAAAAGCGTGAGTTTAAAAGATAAGTGTGGTAGGAGTGTGACGTCCACACTCTAATGTGGGACGTGGATAGGAGAGGCGTATGAGGTAGAAAAGGGTCCCACGATCCAATAATTAAGTGAGTTACAAATTAACGTGGAGAGGGTGTACGTATTCATTAAGTGGGAATTAAATTAAAAGGTGGGTAATAAATTAAAAGTGGGTTTAAGGGGTAGGTAAAGGGTTAGGATGGGTTAGGGTAATCTCTCTTAACATTAATTCACCTTTACTTTACTTGATTTGGTTCATTATTACAAAATTGACATTTTCCCATGTCCTAGGTTTGGCAATTAAAATCGTCGTTTTCCGAAAAAACTCCTAAGTGGACAAAAACCTAGCAAAACTTGTCTGACTGAATTGAAACTTGGTCCACGGGTGTAGGGGGTCTCATAATCTTTCTTTTGAGTACAAATACCCCTATCAAAAATCCCGGGATCTAAATTTTACAATAATTACCCATAATTAATTAATTAATTAATTCCCAACTTAAAAAAAAACCTAGCTAGACTTGACGGAATTCCGCGAAATTTTGCATGCTGTTTTACATGGTCATTTGCAACATTCCTAAACACTAGCTACCTAAGAATGACTTCATTAGAACGCCTTTCACCACTTTGGAGGATTTATTGCTAGTGGGAGTGAAAAACTCAAGGGAGATTAACCCGATTGGTTAGGCCACATTAACCTCCTGAGGATAAAAAAAACTCAATGAAAGGAACTCTCCTAATGAAGAAACCCTAAGGCAACTGACCTAACCATGATCCATGTAGACCTATTACAATATTAACCCACGCATGGGTGTGGTAATCCCGCTTACAAAACTGTGCGCTGGAGCAAAAATTTCCCTATAGAACCAAAAAGTCTTTGACATGTTTGCATCTGTTGATGCATATCTTCATGGTACATGGAGTTGACCCCCTAGTTGAAGAGGCGGTCAACAAGGAGGACAACTACCTCATGGTAGATGACTCAATAAATGCCAATGAAAAGACAAACCATAACATGACTCAAGATTCCCCTATTGTCTCTTCCACTCTACCCATCCTATTGACTCAATGATCTGGGAATGAAAACAAACATGCCCCTCATCTAGGCTCGACCTAGATGTGAATTGAAGGAAAGACTAGGTGAACAAATGACCAGATACTCAGAGTTTGATCCAAGACTAAAAGATGGACATCAAGATTATTAGTGCAATGTAATCAAGAAAATAAACTGACTAGCCCCAGAAGAGGCACTTATTACGCAAGGAAACATGGAAAAATGAACAACTATCATACTAGGACTGAAAAACAAATACAATGAAGGAAAATTGTACAAGACAAAAGACTTAACTTGTCGTCCTAAAGCATAAAAACAACAATATTGAAATCTGAAAATGACTCTATGGGAATCAACAAAATCTATTACCCCAAAGCCAAAAATTACTTCTCTTTTTATTTATTTCTTTTATTGGAAATATAATTTAAACTGTTGCCCATTGACTGGAAACCCTCCTTGTTCATCTTTGGATGGGTTCTACTGTGTGTCCTATAGGTGGACATGGGATCCTGGTATTATACTTGGAGGGATTTGGTTATTGCTTGAGGAAAAACAATATTCTAGTAGGGAGGACTATAATGTCCCCACTTTGGGACATCATTCCATTTCAGGGTGTTATGATGACCAAAGCAGCCAGATGGATGTTATAGCGAGTACAATGACTATTGAGGGATATTTTGGGGTCTGGCTTGCATCACTCATCCTATTTCATCATTATGATCCATTCCGCACAGATTGTCTTTGGTTCCGTTGCATTCCAACGATTTCCATGATTTTGAGTATTTTGAGCTATAGGTTAATTAAATTCACTGAAGAGGTCATTTTGGGCACAATACTTGGAGGAACCTCTTAGTGTAATAGCTCATTGGAATCGAGAGGAACAACACTACAGGATAGGATGGTGAAAAGTGACTTTCTAATGCAGGCACCACCTGCTATGTCGAAGCAGATCTTCGATTCCGCCATTTTCGACACTGGAATCTTTCTTGCATACGGTCTTCATCATTCTTTGACAGGGCTATTTTTAACTATCACTAATATTTGCAATTTGGTTCGATTTGGCAGGACTATTGCTGAATTTGTCAAATTGCCGAATTCGTTAAATTAAGCACTTTTGGTTTTTGCACACCCCCCGAGTCTACTTAAGCCCCAACGGAAAGAACTTTTCATTCACATTTTTAACACCACATGAATTTAAAAT
>ML812311.1:125673-137123 GCA_009831015.1 Picea engelmannii
TTTCATTTGATTACATTGTGAGTTGTCTTCTCATTAGTTACTTTCTGTTATCCCATTGATCCAACCTTTCATTATTTATAATTTCTTAAGTTACCAAGCACCTTTGGTCTGCAACCACAAAGGGTTTCTTGGAGTGATAACAGGAATGAAAACAAACATGCCCCTCATCTAGGCTCGACCTAGATGTGAACTGAAGGAAAGACTAGGTGAACAAATGACCAGATACTCAGAGTTTGATCCGAGACTAAAAGATGGACATCAAGATTATTAGTGCAATGTAATCAAGAAAATAATCTGACTAGCCCCAGAAGAGGCACTTATTACGCAAGGAAACATGACTAAATGTTGATGTAAACATGGAAAAATGAACAACTATCATACTAGGACTGAAAAACAAATACAATGAAGGAAAATTGTACAAGACAAAAGACTTAACTTGTCGTCCTAAAGCATAAAAATAACAATATTGAAATCTGAAAATGACTCTATGGGAATCAACAAAATCTATTACCCCAAAGCCAAAAATTACTTCTCTTTTTATTTATTTCTTTTATTGGAAATATAATTTAAACTGTTGCCCATTGACTAGAAACCCTCCTTGTTCATCTTTGGATGGGTTCTACTGTGTGTCCTATAGGTGGACATGGGATCCTAGTATTATACTTGGAGGGATTTGGTTATTGCTTGAGGAAAAACAATATTCTAGTAGGGAGGACTATAATGTCCCCACTTTGGGACATCATTCCATTTCAGGGTGTTATGATGACCAAAGCAACCAGATGGATGTTATAGCGAGTACAATGACTATTGAGGGATATTTTGGGGTCTGGCTTGCATCACTCATCCTATTTCATCATTATGATCCATTCCGCACAGATTGGCTTTGGTTCCGTTGCATTCCAACGATTTCCATGATTTTGAGTATTTTGAGCTATAGGTTAATTAAATTCACCGAAGAGGTCATTTTGGGCACAATACTTGGAGGAACCTCTCAGTGTAATAGCTCATTGGAATCGAGAGGAACAACACTACAGGATAGGATGGTGAAAAGTGACTTTCAATGGCCAGGGAAGCCACAAGGAGAGATAAAGTGTTTTCCAGAGGTAAAAAGGTTAATTAATTAATTAAAGTAATTTAATTAATTAATTAATAATTAATAAAGTAAAAGTCACTTTGGAGGGACAAGGTGAGCAGGAAGTATAAAAGAGAGGCAAGGGCCTCTATTCTCTCATTCATGTATGATTATGTTTTGATATATGGCTTCTAGCTAGTGAGCCCATACCTTGGGGGTTTTGAGGGTTTTGACTTAACAAACCCTAGAGGACGATTTAGTGGTGAAAGATTCCACCTAGCTTGTCCCAAGCTTGGTCTCGGGGATGCAATACTCCCCCACACCATTCTACTTCATATCTACTCAGTTGCATGAGGGTTCTACACCAACCACATGTACAGGAGGAGAGAGGGCGCACCATTGGGGGTTTCCAGCAAGGGGGGGTGCACCATTCTTTGAGGGAAGTTTGTTCTAAGAGACTGGAAGGGCTTCGACAGATTCTAGCACATGGGTTTTCATTGTAGTGTCTTGGCCATTAGATCTGATGCATTTTAGAGGAGTTTCATGTGCCATTTGATGTATTGGATGCATTGGGCGAATTGGAGAGAAGGAGGGCATTTTTGAGATTTAAATCTATTCAGTTTGGAGGGGTTATACTTTAGATTTGACCTGAAGACTTCACCCAGTGACTTGCAGTGTCCCGATCTATCTTCCTAGCAAGTTTTAGGGCATTTGGAGGCCTCCTTCATCAGGGTCGAATTATTGGGCACTTCAGGGTTTCTGGAGGGCGCAACCTCATTGGAGGATTCAACATTTGGAGGAGTTATCCATAGCATTTCGGCCTGAGACTTCAGGAGGGGGATCCTATCACCTCGATCTATCATTCAACCGAGTTTGAATTCATTTGGAGGCTTTCTTCAGTTGGGCGGAATTATTGAGGGTTTCAGTCTTCTACTAGAGCGTGGCTTTTCCAGTTGGGGGTTTGGTATTGCATACAACCTAGATCTCTTCTTGTGTTCGGTCTTCATTGTGTATCCAACCTTTGGAGGCTTTCATCTTCTTCTCGGGACCATTTTGTAGCAACTTCTATTATGTTTATTGGATCCATCTGTTGATCATTCCAGATCTACATCATCCTTGTATCAAGTTCTTTCTCATTCTAATAATAAAGGTCAGATCTATGCTATTGGTTTCATATCTGGTGTATCTTGTATTTCCACTTGTTCTATCTTCAGATCTATATATTCTTAGTTGTTGTACCAACACACATTAAAACCATCAGTATAACCTTAAGCGCAACCTAAAGGACCATAGTAAGCAAGTGTTTGACGAAATGCCATAATCGGAAATAGTTTAAAAATCATGCAAAAACGCAATGTTCTTAGGCTCTTGGCTTGGGAACATTACAATGCTCTTCACAGAAGGGTTGATTTCCTTGAGGGGTTGGGTCAAGGCTTTTAAGCCTACCAACTTGCATGATGCCATTTGGAAGACCAGAGACTTAGGATCGGCAGCAAAGACGAGATTCACCACTAGACCTCCTAATCAAGGGGGTAGAGACCAAAGACCTCCTATGAACCAAGGAGGGAGAGACCCAAGGGGGTTTGACCGAGGAAGGGGTAGGATGGATGAGCCCACTAGGAGGAAACTGAGGAGGAAGCAATTATGCTTCACTTGCAAGGAACCATGGGACCCAACACACAAGTGCATGGGTAAGGGAAAAGCCCACTACATTGAGGTGATTTCAGATGATGAGGATGAAGATTTCGACCACCTACAGAACATAGAGGAAGAAAACCAAGGACACGCAGAAGAAGAGGATGCAAGTCACGACCGTACAACAGATGAGAAGGTGATAATTGCATCCATCAGTGGGGTACCTAAATTCAACACCTTCAGGATGAGGGGAGTGCTACAAGGGCAGAAGGTCTCAGTTCTCATTGATGGAGGTGCTTCACACAACTTCATTGACTCAACCCTACTACAAAGAAGACATATACCGACAATTGAGTTTGAGAGATTTCATGTGGAGGTAGCAGGGGGGTGCACCATGCCCTGTGACAGGTACATTCCAGGAATGAAACTTACTTTGGGCAGGCATGATTTGGCACAAGATTTCTATGTTATGGAACTTCCATACACCAACATCATCCTTGGAGTACAGTGGCTTAGTACATTGGGGGAAATCACCACAAATTACAAAACCATGGAAATGTCTTTCACAGAAGAAACTTGGAAAAAGGTGGTTCTCAGGGGTATGACAGGGCAACACACCGAGGGTGGTAACAACAAAACGCATGGAGGCCATCTTCATGAGGGAAGACATCGTTTATGCAGCAGAATGTAAAATATCAGTCAGGGTAGACAAGAGGGGAGAAACACACTACTCACCCGAGATCAAGAAAATCATGGACAGGCACAACAAGGTCTTTGAGCCTATATAACCACCAGGGGCACTGCTAGATAGAGGGTTTGAGCACAACATAGATTTGGAGGAGGGTGCAAAACTTGTCATCACCACTCCCTACAGGTACCCCAAGAAATGTAAGGATGAAATTGAAAAGGCAATTAAAGAGTTGTTGGATATGAGCCACACCAGGCCAAGTTCCATTCCCTTTGCATCTTCAGTAGTGCTGGTGAAAAAGAAAGATGGGACAATGCGCATGTGCATTGACTACAGGGATCTAAACAAGAAGACAATAAAAAATAGATACCCCATCCCATGGATTGATGAGCTATTGGATGAGCTCCATGGGGCAGTATATTTCACAAAGATTGACTTGTGCTGCGACTATCATCAGATAAAAATGAGGGAGCAAGATATCTCCAAGACTGCTTTCCGGTGTCACTATGGACACTATGAGTTTTTGGTCATGCCTTTTGGGCTGACTAATGCACCAGCCACCTTCCAGTCATGCATGAATCATTTGTTCAACAAGCAGCTAAGGAAGTTCTTATTAGTCTTCTTTGATGATTTATTGATCTAAAGAAAAACTTGGGAGGAGCACCTTCAACATGTGGAACAGATTTTGGATATCATGGAGGAGCAATCTTTATATGCTAAGGAATCCAAATGTGAATTTGGGATGACAAAGGTCCTTTATCTAGGACACATCATCGGAGTGAAGGGGGTACAGGTACACCAGGAAAAAATACAAGCTATACTTGACTGGCCCACACCTAGGACACTCACAGATTTGAAGGGGTTTTTGGGCATCTGTTGCTATTACAGGAGGTTTGTCAAAGGGTTTTCTCAACTTTGTGCACCTTTGACCGATTTGACCAAAAAGGGGGCATTCAAGTGGAGCCCAGAAGCACAGTCCACCTTTGAAAATATGAAGAAAGTGATGAGTACATGTCCACTATTGGCCCTACTAGATTTCGCACAACCCTTCACAGTAGAGTGTGATGCCTCAGGGGAAGGCATTGGAGCAGTACTTATGAAGAACACACATCCTATTGTTTATGAAAGCCGAAAATTGAGAGGTCCTGAGCTCCTCTACACCATCTATGACAAAGAGATGCTAGCCATCATGCATGCATTGGCTAAGTTCAGGCAATATTTAGTTGGGGCAAAATTCATCGTGAGGACAGATCACAACAACCTCAAGTACTTCCTAGATCAGAAGGACTTGAATGAAAGGCAACATAAGTGGGTAAGCAAAATCCAGGCTTATGACTTTGACATAGAATTTGTCAAAGGGAAAAATAATGTGGTAGCAGATGCCTTATCCAAAAGACCATCAGTTTATGCCATGACCGATATCTCAGTGGATTGGAAGGCCCACCTCTTGTTGGAATATTCAAAGAACAAATTTGCTTGTGAAGTGATGGATGGAAAGGTACACAATAACAATTTCAGAATCATGGATGATATCATTTACTATAAGGGCCTAATTTTCTTGGTTCTTGAATTAGTCTTAAGGCCAGGTTGTTACAGGCATGCCATGATTCACCGGTAGCAGGGCATCAAGGATTCATCAAGACATACATACATGTTCGTGAGAGGTTTGCTTGGAAGGGGTTGAAAGAATATGTGATGAGCCACATCAAGGAGTGCAACACTTGCCAGGCCAACAAAGATGAACACACTCATCGAACATGACTACTACAACCACTTCCCATTCCAGAGCACAAATGGGAAAGCATATCTATGGATTTCATCATAGGGTTGCCCAAGGCTCAGGGAAAAGACTGCATTTTTGTGGTAGTGGACAGGTTGACAAAGTTTGCACACTTTTTTGCCATTGCCACAAATTTTAGTGCAACACAGGTTGCAGACCTATTCTTCAGGGAAGTTTTCAGATTGCATGGGTTGCCCAAAACCATAGTGAGTGACAGGGATAGAAGGTTCATGGGCGCATTTTGGCAGGAGCTCTTTAGGTTAGTAGGTACGGCCCTAACACCTAGTACCAGTTATCACCCTCAGACGGATGGCCAGACAAACATAGTCAACAAATGGGTTGAAGGCTACCTCAGGAATTATGTGGCAGGGCAATAGAAAGCATGGGTGAAATGGCTTCACTTGGGGGAATACTGTTACAACACCACTCATCATATGTCCATTGGTATGCCACCATTTAGGGCCTTATACAACTATGACCCTCTCTCATTTGTAGAGATTGCCTTTGATGACAACAGAGCTCACATGGTCCAAGACTGAATTCAACAGAGTCAGGACATACTCAGAGAATTGAAGGACCACCTACAGAGGGCACAAAATCAATAGAAGGTACAAGCAAACAAGTATAGGGTTGAACACACCTTTGAGGTCGGTGACTTGGTTTATTTGAGGCTTCAATCGTACAGGTAGGCATACATTAAGAGAAGTGGCACAAAGAAGCTCCAACCTCATTTCGTCATTCCATACAGAGTCAACAGGAGGGTAGGGGTCGTGGCATATGAGTTGGATCTACCACAGGGCAGCAAAATACACAATGTCTTTCATGTTTTGTGTTTAAAGAGGGCCATCAACAAGCATATCACTCCTATCGAGGAACTTCCACCCATGGATGAAGAAGGACAGTTGGTACTGATACCAGAGGAGATACTTGAAGTCAGGGAGAAGAAGTTGAGGAAAAGAAGCATCATAGAGTATCTGGTTAAGTGGAAGAACCTACCCATGGAGGATGCCACTTGGGAAGGGGAATAGTTGATCCAGGAGACAGGTCCAGAATTGCTTGTGGGCAAGCAATTTCTAGCAGGGGAGACTGTAATGTCCCCCAACTCTTGATAAAGAGGTCTGGAAAGACTCAGTAGTCTGGCTATCTCCACTAGACTATAGTCTCAGGCATATTAGGGACAAAGTCAACCAGAAAACATAACATTCTATTATTAAGTTGACTTTGTGTGGAAAAGGATAACTCAATGAAAGAAAAGAAAAGGTGAGTTAATGTTAAGAGTTAACCCTAGGGGTTAACTAACTCAACAAATGAATAGACTGGAGCTATAAAGGAAAGGGCAGGGCGCACTCCTAAGACATTCTGGATTATTATCTTATTTTGCATTGGCACTCGTGAGCACAAGCAGTTTTGAGGGTTTTGAGTCTAAAACCCTAGAGATCAACTCGGAGGTGAAAGATCCCATCTTTCTTGATCCAGGCTTGGTCTTGGAGGTGAAATAATACTCCCACACCATTCTACAGTGTTGCAGGGGTTGTTCTACATGCAGACTTCATGCTAGTGCGCAACTTAGGGGGTTTCCAGCTAGGGGGGCGCACCACCTTAAGGAGATTGATTCGATTTGGAGGAAGGAGAAGGCTTTTTGGAAAAGGAGAACCTGCGTTTTCTTCATAGGGCCCCTAGCATCATTCTTGGTCTATTCCAGAGGAGATTATCCTGACAGTTTATTTCCTGGAGCTTGGAACAAATTGGAGGAGAGAGGGGTGCATTGCAGAAAGGGATTATCATTGTTTAGTGGCTCAGATCTTCATAGATTGTCTTGAGACTTCAACATCTTGTTAGCATTGGCTCGATCTACAATCCGGGAGATTTTGGTGGCATTAGGAAGCTCCTAGAAGGGAGAACGAAATCTCCTTGATTCAGTCAAACCAGGAGGGCGCAAACCAGTTGAGGGTTTGCTCAGTTGGAGGAGAAAAACTTCTCAGTTCATCTTGAAACTTGGCCCGGTGGATTCTACTAGCCCAATATACATTCCGAGAGAGTTTGGGGGGATTTGGAGCACAAAAAGAGGAGGGACGAAACTTGAGGGTTCATCAACATCCAGAGCAGGGCGCAACTCAACCAGTTGGAGGGGTTTGCAGTGTATTGACAGGGTCTTCTTATCTCCAGTCTTATCTTGCATGCTGGTAGCCTTGGGAGGATTGGATCTCTTCTCAGACAACCTTTTGGAGGCACTTATCTTTGTATTGCTTATTATTGTATCAGTTGGTAACCCATTTTATTATTATTAGGGTTTTCTTCCAGATCTGCAGATCTCTTGTATACGGGGTCCTTCTACTATCTAAATAAAGGTCATATCTGACACCATTGATTCTCTACTGGTGTTTTTGTATATCTTGTCTTGTTTATGATTATATGCTTCAGATCTATTTCTCATTCAACATTAAGTAAACCCATAATGCGCATCTTCATGAGTAAACCTGCAAATACATAAAAAAACACAGCAAACAGTAAACAATTAGTGTTCTGAGCGAAAAATTTGGCTTGGGAACATTACACCATGTCACCCTTCCAGGTATCAATGAGGCAAAGAGCATAATTTCCAAGCAAACGTCATGAAATGAAGAAGGATTCAATACAACATATTCGAGTGCTTCAAAAATCAGAGTGATACATACCATGATACCCAAACTCATTACCTCATGGAACAAGACTCACCGCTACTTCAAGACCATGCTGGTGTGAAGGATACTGTTGCTACTGATACGTGGATTGCACTGAAGAAAAGAGGGGCCCTCTGGGGCCATGCTCAAGTCTTTTGGCTCTCGGTACTCCATGTTTAGGACCTGTGGGCCTCGAGACGTGATCTCCTTAGTTATCACTAGGCTAGGGGATAACAGGGACCACCATTCATGGGTAGTTCTAAGACAGTTGGTCATACACATACACATGGGGATTTTCGAGATAGGGGAAGTTACGAGGACACTTCCATTTGTGTTCCAGGATTGGCTGACATCCATTTAGAGGTTGATCCAGCAGTACACCTTGGATACGTGATGATGCAGGAGGATATAGGAGCTTGCATGACTATACAGGGGAATGTGATGATAAGAGATAGTTCACATGAGCATGCAGAGGTGTATAGTGGGATTTAGTGGGACGGATTGGATTGCAGGGAGGAGACATACTTAGTGGAGCATGGAGATTCCTCTCCCTTGCAACAATACATAGTTATGGGAGATCACCTTCACAGTAGCAACAACTATATGAGTGATGATGGAGGGAGAGTGATTGACCAACGACTTGTGGAGTTATCGACTGTTGTACTCGATGGTTGGAGTTTAGTGATGAGGACAGGCGATTATACACCATGGGTGCCAGTGGATGAGATTTTGGTCAAGTCCTTAGGATTGACCAAAGTCTATGATACTTTCCAGTCCTACATACAGTTGCAATTATTTATGTT
The DNA here is from genome assembly GCA_009831015.1 of Picea engelmannii. Taxonomy (NCBI): domain Eukaryota; kingdom Viridiplantae; phylum Streptophyta; class Pinopsida; order Pinales; family Pinaceae; genus Picea; species Picea engelmannii. The sequence continues at coordinate 134,312 of ML812311.1, forward strand.
AGCCTTCCTCGATACTTTCATCATAGACAACAACATAGGGGGAGATAAACAGTAGCAGGGGACATGGAGAGTTGGTAGGCAGAGACCACCTGACGGGAGTGACTGGATTATATACAGTAGGATAGGGGTGGTACATCCAAGACAACCATATGAAGCTTGGGGCATGATGGAGAGCATCCTTAGTCATGGGACAAAGTATGTTCCAGAGGTGGATACAGGTTCAGAGTCTTAGTAGGATGAGAACTGGGAGAAGAGATGGAAAGATGCTTTTGATGAGGTCTATGAGGTTAGTTGGCAGGAGGTATGGTCGCAACAGGCAGCGTAAGGGATCTTGAGGACCGTACATGATGTATCTATGGTTGGACAACTTGGCCATTTCAGGACTCGTCAGAAGGACAAAGAGAGATTCTCCTTGGGGGATCTCGATGATGATATTATGAGACATATGGAGGCATGTTTGGTATGTCAGCATCACAAGTCAAGTCATGACTTTGTAGCTACCCTTGTTTCAGTGCTGAGTTGGGAGAATATGCCAGCTTCTCTCGACCATGGGGCATTAGAGATATATAGTAGGGTCGACATCATAGGGTTATTGCAGGAGCATGGGAATCCGCAGGCAACAATGTGGATTGGTAGGGAGGCCGAGTTTAATGATTATGGACAGGACAACATGACTATCAACAATGAGCATACTTCGGCCAGAGGTTTACAGTTTTTTGGGCACCGAGATACTTGGTATGACACCTTTAGAGTTATGTGATGTAGGATTTGGTGATCTTCTAGAGCACCTACGGGTCTCAGAGACTTGCATGATTGATTCCTTCCATTGTTGGGGGAATTTGAGAGCAAGTCAAAATGAGTATGCTTTGTGGGAGGATGGATCTCCTTGGTTGAGAATCAGATATATCAACAAATCATCTTCTTGGTTAGCAAGGGATTTGGATTCAGCTAGAGACGATAGTTGGGAGATGGGTTTATGTGAGAGACTCCTCGATGGATGGATATTGTATCTACTTGTTCCGTTGGTTGGGGGTCTTCAGGAGATTCATGGTGTTGGTATCTTACAGGACTATACTACACAGGGCATTGCAGTTCGCATCTTAATATGGGATCGAGGGATTGGAGTGCTTGGTGGTCTAAAGTTTGATGGGGTCGAGATCCGAGTAGAGTGGTTGCTTGGGGAGTTGACTGAGGATTGGGTTCACACGAACATTCTAATCATCAGGAGCATTTGGGTATTGTTGCCGTCGTTATACACACTTGCAAACGTGAGCTAAGTTCTGCTCACTTAGTGTGTCCTCGGAGACACAATGCCTAGGTTCAAAGTCCACACTGTCACTTTGACTTGAACCTCTTCTGTCTAGGCTAACTCCTAGGGAAGCCAAGGGGGGTAGACCCTAGTTACTAGATGAGATTAAAAGTTTTAAAGTTCTAGGAGTTGGTTTTAATTGGTTAAAAGGTTAAGGGGAATCTAGCCTATGATGTCAATCAACAAATGCAAGATGCAACTATCTAAGTATGAGAGTCAAACCTTTTCCTAGGGCAACTAAGACTAGTGCCTAAGATTGGGCAATGGGGTCAACTAAGTTAGGGGGAATGTTTGTTACAAGATAGGTTACAAAGTATTACAATAAGACAGATACAATTAGATACAAAAGAATATATCAGATATATAGATTAAGACTAGATACAAGATAGACAATATACTAACAAGTTTACTCGCATGTGCAGGAATTAAAGATACTCAAGATAAAGCAATTATCAACACATGAAGCCAAGCATGCTCACAATAGATAGAGCTCCGTTGGACTTCTTTTCAACGGCCAAGAGACGCAAATCACTCAAGACCCAATCAAGAGAATGCCTCCAGGTGGATGCGCACTTCTTGAAGGATCACACCACGAGATACAGGAGCATAATAAAGATGAAAGCTTTGAAAGTAAAGTGCTCCGGATGAAGAGATATAACCGCTTAAGAAATAATTCTACAACACATAAATGATAACTTGCATATGAATGTAAATTGAAAGACAGTGAGATCAGTGAATTTGCAAGTATGTAACTGTATTGCTTGGTGTTGTAGACTGAAAATTGAATTAAGTGGTTAAGTGTGGGATTAATTTTAGCCCTATCTAGGTGTCAACCCAAAACTCTCCTCCCCCTCTTACCAAGTGGTTGTTGGATGCTCAAGAAGTGAGGCAACGAGGCCTACCCTAGCTTCACAGGTCAACCCTAAGGCCAAGTACTCCGGAAAATTTTTGTGGGTTTCCTCAAAACCCTAGTTTTTAAGTGGCGAACATGGTGAGTTAAAGTGTCCTATTAAGTCTAATTAATGAATTTTAGATCTATGAGCTAAAAAAAGTGAAGTGTTATTGAGTGCTTGTAGCTTGCTCAACAAAGTTACCAAAGTACTGAAAATTGAAAGATGTGAAGGTTGATGCCTTTAGACAATGGATTGCAAGTTAAATTTTAGTTTCTGGAAAGGCCTTGGAGACCCAAACCAGAATTAACGATTGAGTTCTTAGTTATTATATTGCAAATGTGAAGTGTGAGAACTGAAAGTAACTTGCGGAATTGTAAAAGGTTGATTAATTAAGCCTTTATGAAACCAATGTTAGCATGCGCATGTGTAATATAAAGATTAGATAAACTTAAACTTGCATGCAACGTAAAATAACGATCTAATCTAAGCCACCACGGGCTCTAAGCTAGCATGTGTTATGAGATCTACTCTAGATTATTTTAAGTTAAGCATGCATGTAGAAATCACGACTAATCTAGCTAAGCTTGCAAAGTAAAGACTAAAAGGAAAG